>PVHP010007216.1:0-57491 GCA_004024765.1 Zapus hudsonius
AGCGCACACAGTGCCCCTTACCGTCAGAGACAGCGCCATGCAGACGAACGTGAACTTCTTGATGTGGGCGGAGGTCACAGTGCTGCTTGTGCTTGCCAGTTTATTGCTGGGGTTATTCTGAGGAAAGAAGAGCGGTGAGGACGGGCCCTGGGTTATCCTTGTCTGACCCCCCTGGGTTTTTATTTGATGTGTATGATGACAAGTGACACCTTGGAAGATGGCTGTCACACTGCATCTCCAGACAGCGTCAGGTTCCTGCCCAAGAACACTAGCCAGAGTGAACTCTGGGCTCATTCAGTCCTCTGCCCTTGGCACTGGGCTGCTCACCTCACCCTGCAGGGCCTTGGCTCTGATGCTGCTCCCTGACTCATGTGTCCCCTCCTGGCTCCTGCAGACACTGCCCGGCCACCAGGGTTGTCTCCCTAAATGGCCTCGCTCAGTGACCTCCGGGGATTCTCTCCTTCCAACCAACCGAGTGGATTTCCTAACACTCAAGACCCTGCTCAGTCTAATCCAGACTCTCTTCCTCTATTATTTCTCTGTCTGAGTTGCAAACGAGGCTCCTCAGTCTCCCCGTGAAACTTATGCACTTGGCTCCTCTTGTTGGATTACCTGGTTTGCTCAAGGCCTGTCACCTTCCCAAGGCCACCTGCTCACCAAAGCCTCCTACTTGCAGACTATCATCTCCAGGTCTCACTCCTCTTATTCTACCCGATGACCCTGGGGCTACTTGAGGGGTCATTTCCTGTCCATGTTCAGACCCCCAGACACCTCTGAAATCAAGTACTGTCTGGCCCCTCTTTGGCCCGGAAGCACATAAGCAGAGCTGCCCTCAAAGAATACTTGCTCACTGAATTTTAAGCAAATCCTGCAGGTGGCTCTGATGTTCTCTCACAGGTCACTAATCCAAAGCTGATGAGGCCATCCCAGCCCACGGCTAGGCTTCACAGCCAGGAAACCCAGAGAAGAAGAGCCTTTGCCTCATTATGGATCCAATTATCCATATCCCAGAGCTGAGGAACAAAAACAAGCCACCATACGAGCATCGGCCAAATATGGTACATGGCAGCTGTCCCCATCCTCTGACAGAGCCCAGGTCCTCGCCCTGCTGACACCACCGGTGCAAACCTTGGAAGCACCCGAGACAGCAGTGCCTGCTGGGTAACTAGGAGGGAGCCACCTCCCCCAAACATGCTCCACTTGTGATGATGGCACCGTGGGAGCCCATCTCTGTCCAGGCAGCATTAGACGTGCATGTTTCATTTGGCCTACTGATCTGCTCTTCCAGATGACAACTGGGCATTAGAGAATGGACTCATGGGAACCTTTCACTCCAAGGATGTGGAAAGGTGTAAATCTCTTCTGGAACTTCAGTCAGGGCAGTAAATTGTAGGAGTCCACACAGAGGGGTCCAACAAGCGGTGGCTAGATGGTATTGTCACCAACAGCATGGAAACAATGCGTGAAGCCAGATTCAGGCCAGAGGTAGGCTTGTTAAAGGAAATTTCACATCGCTCCTATCCTCTGGGATTAACAAAAAAAAAAAAACAACAATTCTCTTGGGTGAGTCCAGTGAAACCACACAGTGTGGTATTGTTAAACTTTATTATTTCAAGGTGGCTAAAACCAGCATGAGGTGGAGCTTTCCTAGCCAGGAGGTGCTATCGTCTCAGCACCTGCCCTCGTCTTCAAGCTGGATTCATTACTCTCAGGAGCTATTACTGAACTGGAGTGGAGGCTTACATCTGGGCTGGTTTTCTAGGATTTGCTCTACAGGCGTGTTTCTTGAAGTCCAAACAGATTCTATCTATCAATTGCATTAGCTCACTAAGCAAGTGTCCGCCCTCTCCTGCATGTGACTCAGGCAATGTGTGCACCCCAGAGGCCTGTGGGCAGAAGCTGGAAGTGCGCGGTAGAAGTGCATTGTGAGGCTGCACATAAAGGCTTGCAGCAGGTGGTGGACGCAGAGAGACTGCAGAGGAAGGTCCACACCCGGCATAGTCCTGCACAAGACCATTGGCCCGCCTCGTGCTTGGTGACCTGGTGCGATCCCAACGATTGTGGGGTGAGAAGAGAGGAAGGTGACAGAGATATGAAGAACAGCAGGGTGTGGAGGAGTGGGCAATGGGAGGTGAGAGCAGATGGAGGGAGTGTGAGTGTATATGCATGTGCATATGCAAACACACACACACACACAAACAAATGTATGCTTGTCTGAGCGTGCAGTGACAGGGAAATCCTGCCCACAGAACCACACGACCAGAGGAGGAGATGGGCTGATAGTAGATGGTGCCTCTCCAGACTTAAGAGAATGAATGCCTTCAGCTCATGGTACAAGGTGAGGTGCAGAGCAGTCAGATATTTCTCTTGGGGCCCTCAGTCCCCAAATCTTGTCCCTCCCAGAAACCAATTGTAAAAAGACATTTCCGAAGCTAGTATCTGCGTGAAGGAAAGAGGGAGGCTTGCAACCTGTGGCCTGCCCTTGTACATGTCATTTCCCAGGGTTCTGTGCCCACAGGAGTTGAACTACCAGTAGAAGAGTCTGGGCTGGCCACAGAAGGCCAGTCACAAGGGTCAGACGCCTCCCTTGGAGGAGCCAGCAGGTGCAGGGGGACCTGCCCCAGCGAGTTAAGCTGGAAACAACTCTCACTGAATGGACACTGTGTGTGCATATCCTCCAGCCAGAGACAGACAATGGTATGCCCAGAGCCCTTAAATTTATGAAGGCCAGCTTCATGGTCACAACTGTCCAGTATGAGGTCTGCAAAGTACTGGCTTGACTAAATGACATACCACAAAAATAAATTGGATATATTTTATTTTTTAAAACGTTTATATGTGGGCTATAGAAATGGCTCAGTGGTTAAAGCACTTGCCTGCAGAACCTAATGACCCGAGTTCAATTCCCCAGTAACCATGTAAAGCCAGATGCACAAAGTGGTGCCTGCAGCAGCTGGAGGCCCTCCCATGCCTGCCCCTCCCTCTCTCTCTCCTCCCCACCTTTCTCCTTGCAAATAAATAATATTTTTGAAACTGTGTGTATGTGTTTGTGTATGTGGGTATACATGGAGGTGCTGTTACTCAGGAATGTTGTCCATGTTTTTTGTTTTTTTGTTTTTTTTTTTGAGGCAGGGTCTCTCACTGACCCGGAGCTCAGGAATTAGGCTAGAATGGCTGGCCAGCAAGTCCCAGAGATCATCCTGTCTCTGCATCCTCAGCGCTGGGGTTACAAGCGTATGCCACCATGCCCATGATGCTTACGTGAGTGCTGGGTATTGAACTCAGGTCCTCGGGCTTGTGAGTCAAGCCATCTCCTCCAGCCCTGATTTATTTTGAGAGTTGATTTGCCCTTTTGCAAACAAATACTTTCTCAATGGAAGATGCCAAAGGCATACAAACTTGGAAAATCATTACAGAGTCTAATTCAATCTTCCCTGTTATTCTCAAAGGAAAATGTTCCCAGTACCTTCAACCTTCTCACCATTTCAGCCTCCCTAAGGGAGGCAGGCTCCAGAAGTAGCAGGTTCCTCCTCAGAGACCTCTGTCTATCAAAGGGCAATTGTAAAAAGCATGTCTCTGACACTAAGCCACACAGGTCTCACCTTGTCAAAAGCAGGATAGACAGCACGGATTTCTGTCAGCCAGCCGTATGGCATATGACCCACAGGGTAGGTGGCTGTCAAAATGGCCACTGCCTGTAAGAGAAGGGTGGATAGTGTCAGTGTGGGCACCAGCAGGAAGTCCTCCAGTAGCTGTCAGGCCATGGGACAAGGGCAGTGGCAGATGGCCCTGCGTCACCCAGCCACAGGAAGGCAGGAGCAGAGCAGGGTGACGCAGGAAGGTGTTGTGAGAAGCAGGGTTGGAACACCGGATTAAGAGGCTGAAATTTTGACACAACTTCCTCAGACTTCGGGATCTTTGCTCCTTCTAAAGACTGAAACCACCCGAACTCTCCTCACTTTGGGTCACAAACTGATACCGAGTAGAACCTTAGCTTGGCCCAGTTCACCACCTCCGCTCTGTCCTTCACGGTGGCTCACACTAGAGGCTCTCTGCTACTTTCTTGACAACTCAACTCAACCCAGACTGCCCAGTCAGCATGGCCCAATTTGAAATTTCAATGTAATAAACTTGACATATTTCATACAGGAAAAACTACTGATGTATCTCCATGAAAAGAAGAAAGGTGAGAGAAGACAGCATCTAAAGCTCCATTCTGGCAGTGGTCAACCCTCTAACTCACTGGGAAGGAAAGGAGGCAGAAGGGCTTTCCCCGCTTTGCTGAACGGAGCAGCAGCACCTCTCATGTAGGGATGTGAGTCAGTCCACATCCGTGTGATGTGGCATGGTGTGATCCAAACCGCCTGACTTCTCACTACTCACCAGCGGTATGACACGGAAACCTATCCCCTCCTCCCCAACCCCCAGTTCCTCCACAGGGCAATGAGGCTGATAATATTCAGGAGAGTGACATGTGAGCCATACCATCAGTGTTGTTCCCTACATACTGGGCCTCCATGCTACACTTGGCAATTTGGACCATACAGGTATGCGTGAAAATGGGGGTGGGCAGGGGAGCCTCGGCTGGGCCACAACATTGACATAGCACACTCAACGCTCCCGTAATTTGCCCTTTCTTGAGCTTGAGGGAACGGTGGGCTTCTATGACATAGGTGATAGAGGTCCCATATCTTTTTTGAGTTAGTAATCAACTAAAAAAAAGACGCTATGTGACGACAGCCTCCCAAGGTGACATGTATGGTTCAAAACACAAAATCCAGAAACAAACTGAGGCCAGAGAAAGCATTCTGCTTCTTGATTTATGGGCATCTTCCCCTGGCCAACAGGAACTCTTCCCAAGACATGGAAACTGGCAGGATGCTCGGGGCTGGAAGACCTGCTGACAGCGCAGTGGAGGCCATGGCGGCTCCTTCGCCAAAGCCACATGTAAACAGGAGGCCTTAATGAGAAGTACCAGCCTTCCCGAAGGGCCCGCAGTGCCAGCAACAGAATTAACTCTCCAGAAGGCAGGGGAGAAGGAAACAAATGAAGTCACTCTGTGTTCATTTCATCCCCAACGTGAGAGAGGGAACAAATGAGTCAATCCTTTCGGTGGAGTGGCTGCGGCCAGATACATGTCAGGAGCTGGGAGTGAGAGGTACCGGAGATCCTTCCCTGGAGGAAGGCTGATGGTCACAGAGACCATCAAGCCCAGATAGGTGTGCGTGAGAGTGAGGGTGAGCAGGTGAGCCTCGGCCGGGCCACAACGTAGGTACTGGCCCTCTGGGCTCGGTCAATGCTCCCACAAGGTATGTCCCATCATCCTCTGCAGCTACACGAAAGAGGCCACATACTGACACCAGAGAAAGGAAGAGCCACTTGCACTGTCCCAGCTTCTAGCTGGTTCTGTCCTTGCCTTCTTTCCATGCTAAGCCTCACTTCCTCGTGTGGTAAATGAGGATGAGGTAGATGGGTTGTTTTTCTTCCATAATCATAAAGAAATAAGTTGTGTAAGCCACCGAATGAACGGCTTTAGGCTTCCTCTCGTCACTGTTCCATATAACTCAGTATCTCAGAATTATGTGAACTCTTGGGGTGAACTGGAAATAAATCTGAATCGTCCGCATCTCACAAAGTGATCACAAGCGCCCACTTCCCCTCCCCAACCTCCAGAGCACCTTACCTCCGTAGCTGCAGAACTGCCACCAAGGTCTCTAGAGACAAAGAGGTTGACAATGGGCCGACTGATTCTCTGGGTGGCCAGAATCAAAGCCAAAGGCCACCAGAAACTCAGCATCTTCCTTATTGTCGCGTCCCCCTGAGTTAAGAACAGGAGATCCAAGTTCACTAAGCCGCAGAAGGAGAAAACAGCCCCAATCAAAGCTTTCCCTTTCGATGCCGACCATGGCCGACTTCATTACACTGAACAGTAACAGGCAGAAACGCCTCTGTAGACATGCCAGGTTGGATTAAAATTAAGTGTACAGTCTTATTAGAAATTAATTCAGACAGCTGGCAGGCTATTGCGAATTCAAAGTTTGATGGATCTCAACCACTATTTTCCATACAGGAAATCAGTCTTCATCCAAGGTGGAACCCAGTTCCAAGGCCTGAGAAACAGGTTTGAAATTAGTCTCTGTTTATATCATCACAGTGACTGGCTAGAAGCTATGTCAGTAGGAGGTAACTTTTAGAAAAAAAAAAAATATATATATATATATATATTGATCTACTTTGTAATCAGTCAATGTTTATAAATGCACCTAATTATTTCAGCACAGTGTAAATCAGCGACAGAGGTCCTTTCCCTCAAAGCTTTCAAAGAAGCCACTAAACTAGGTAGCAGCATAAGCCAAATAAATGCATGGTAAAGAAAAAGCCATGTCTTAAGACGTCTGCAGCAAGGGGTGTGCTGCTACTGTTAAAGCTGCCTCTCATGATGCAGCTTTGGCTTTGATTCACCAAGTGGGTGAGAGCCCTCACGTGGATCCGTCTAGGCCATTTGATTTCCCTTTGCTGGTGGCTGAAGATTGAGTAAGATCGTTCCTGTCAAGACCAGTGTGGTTTCCCTCGTGGTAGAGGGAACTAGGGAGGATTTCACTGATGGCCTGAGCTTGGGTGGAAGGAAGTGCTCAACACAATTACTGTTCTGACCTGACAAAAGTAATGTGTGCTCAAGCTGGGCCTCAGGGGTGAGTGTGATGATTTCTTGAGGGCTGTTCATGATTGCCCTGATAGCTAGACAGAAAGCCAGTGATGCCAACATGCTATTAAATCAGAATGTCGATACTCGTGATGAGCAGACTGCTTGGCCTCTGGTGGAAGGCTGTGTACCTTACTCTTGTTTCTTTTTGACTTTTAAATTTAATTTTTTTTCCGAGGTAGGGTCTCGCTCTAGTCCAGGCTGATCTGGAATTCACTATGTAGTCTCAGGGTGGCCTTGAACTCATGGCAATCCTACTACCTCTGCCTCCCGAGTGCTGGGGTTAAAGGTGTGCATCACCATACCCAGCTCTTATTTGACTTTTAAGGCTCAGAGCAAACTGGACCTCATCCAAGGAGGCTTCTTAGGCCACATTCCTTCCCTCCTATCTGAAGACTCTTGGGAGTTTATGTACTGTCTCGGTCTCATCTAGCTGTTTGTCTAGTGGCTTCGGTATTGGTCTTATCAGCCTATTGGGGTATGATGCTGTTGGAAGCTAGAGACCATTTCTGAAGACTGTCTGTCACCCTATGGTACCTAATGCCCTGCTTGGTCCCTAGGAGGTAGGTAACCTGATGAAGACACTGAGACTGGCCAATGCACAAAGCCTGGGTCCCCACTGTTAAGTTAAAAATGATTAAACATGAACTCAAAGGTTCCATGGACCCTGGACTAGTAAAACTAATGTAGACAATGAAAGGAGACACGAATATTGAACCTATTATATCCACACACTGCATACTGCCTGTCTCCTCACAGGGCAAGGAGGAGACTGGAGGGTGACCTTTGGGATCACTTCCGTTTCTAGAGTTCACTAATTTTCCAACTGCCTTTCCCTGAAGACCCCTCTCAGCACATAATGGAACCATCTATGGAGTTCTCACTTCGCAGGTGAAGTCTCTCCCATGGAGTTAGGGAGAGGGACTCAGGGGAAGAGGGAGAGGCAGATTTGGGCTGCGTGGATGCATTCTTGTATGGGAATCCCGAACCATCAGTTTGTGTTAAGAGGATGGAGATTGGTTAAGGCACTTGCCTGTCTGTCTGTCTGTCTCTCATACATAAATTAAACATTTAAAATGTTGGCTTTTGAAAAGACGTACCCCCAGCTCCGGGCCACTCCGGTCGGGGATGATGTCATGGATGTTCCTGTAGTAGCCCAGGCACAGCGTGGTGCAGCGCACGAGCGCGCCCATGTACAGGGACAGGATGGGGATGAGCAGCGGCTCCCGGCATTCCAGGTGACTGTGAAGCAAGATGGCTACAAACACGACCTGCCAGAGGGGGGAAAGATGGCTAAGTGGAGCTGCCCGGGCGAGGCGGCCTCTGAGGGGATGGGCTCCCTGGAGGAGCACAACCAGGATTTTTCAAATAGGCTTTTAAGGCATCTGCACATCCAGTTGATTATTGCATGAGAAAAATCTAGAAACTCTGACCTCCTGCCCTCACCCCTCTGTCGAGTGTAATAAAGGCTTTTCCTTCAGAGGCTGGAATAGAGTGGGACCCACACGAGAGGTAAGGGAGTGGTGGTGAGTGACAGAAGGGGACAAACAGACACAAACCTCCATAGGACAGATGTCACTACAAATGCCATCCCCTGGAAATTATTATGGAGCAACCTAAATTAAAACCTAAAACATTCACTTAGAAAATTTATTAAAACATTAACTTAGCCGTGATGACCATTTACTTATGTAATTAGAGGCCTTGGATGTCCTGGCGCACATCCGGGAAGCAGCACGCTTCGCTTCTACCATCTATAAAACCAGCGTTACACACCACAGCCGTGAGGTTTCCCGGCTGGAACCTGGGTATGTGGTTGGTAAAAATTACACGGCAGGAGAGACGGAAGTCATGATAAAGTGTCAATCTCTAAAGGTCAGCTCATCTCTAAAGCAAAATTGACAATGTATTAGCTTCCCATCCATCAGCTGCCACATTCAGCCTAGCCTGTCCAAAGGCCTCTGGGGATCCTCTCAGGCAGAAGATTCTAATGCAATTCTGAGTGCAAAGCAGAGACACTGGGCAGGGAGGAATCTAACTTTAATACCCTGATAGCCATGGGAGGAAGGCATATCCAGTGCAATACCACTGGGGGATGCTGGACAGGATTAACCTCCTGTCTGCATTACTGAGACACAGCAAGGGCAGGAAGTTCCAACAGGAGCCAGGCCCAGGCAGGACATGTGGAACTGCGTTCACTGCTGCAGGGAGATGAGGTTTAGCACAATCACATCTCAGATGCCAGGCCTGGTTGCCTCACAGTCAGACCAGCTGTCATTCTGAAACCCGGTAAATGAGGCTGACCTTGTTACTGAGTCCTCAGGGAGCCCAGAGGACAGTGCTACATGGATGGGCGGACATGACCAGGCAGACACGAGTTGGGGTGGCACTTGGCACTCACACTTGCTCATCAAGGACAGGCCAGAGCTGAGTGAATGTCCCCGGGCTACTTCCAAGTGGACCAAGCATCATGTACTGACTAAAGATGTGAGGACCAGCCAGAACGCTGCTGGGACATGTTGTGTGGGGGCCAGGAATCGGAGGTTCTGTGCTGTGACCACAATGTCCATTTATTTATCGACTAGTCAGCTCTCTCTAGATGCCTTCCTATGGGCACTTGGAGATAAGGGTGCCCACAGAAAACTTCACATCTGCCTTCTACAAAACATGCATTGTAAACCATGCTTGTGTGGAAAAACAAAAACATGGAGTTCAATGCACCCAATGCCAAGTCCAGGAAAACCCCAGAGCCGTTGGGGCAGGTCTGCAACCCTGAGGAGCAGGGCCGTGGAGGACCTGGATGAAGAGAAAGGAAGACACAGGACAGAGAGAGCATGTGTGGAGGTAACAAGACAGTGGCCTGAAGCTCCAAGTGGCTGAAGGAGAAGGGAGGCAGGCAGACAGGCTCGGCCAGAGGAGCTCCAAGGCCAGGGTGACGACCACTATTAGCTTCCCCTTGAATTTCCAAGAGACTGAAGCGATGCTGTCCAGGTCTGATGTCTTCATGACAGACTACATCAGTTATCAACACAAAATAACCCTTGTGCCCTTTGCATTTCAATCCAGCACTACAATGCTGAACCTGACACAGTTGTCAAAAAGGCGTCAGTGATGTTCCTAGGGAACCCACTGTATTGGTGGGGAGGATGTCCTGGGGAGAGCTAGCATGTGCTGGCCCCAAGCCAGGGCCTGGTTAGAGACAGTGATAGAGAGAGAACCAGACTGGGGCTGACAGTGGACTGGAGGGGGCAGATGTGCCACAGAATGCCCACTGTCAGGCTGCAGGCCCTGCAGGGGAGGGAGGGCGTCTCTGCTGGGCACTGCCTGAGCAGAGATGGGAGGAGGATGCAAGGAAACAGCAGGGCATCTCAGGGAAGAAGCCTCAGTGCATCCAAGCTTTGGAAGGAGAAGCTGTGATGGGTGGGCTGTGGGCCTCTGGGAGAGCAAAGGGAAAAGGATCTTGCTGGGGATGGAGACGTGGCAGGGCCTGTGGCTCTTCAGCATCTGACAATTAGCATTTGAACTCTCTTCAAGAACACCAGGAATCAGCTTTTAAAGCAAGTTTACACTGGATAAGATGCTCAGGATTTCACTGGGAAAGACGGCGGTGGTGCCCGGTGTGTGGCACACACACGCCTTTAGTCCTAGCACTCAGGAGGCAGAGGTAGGAAGGTGGCTGGGAGGTTGAGGTCAGCCTGGACTGAAGAGACAGTACCTTGAAAAGACAACAACAAAGATGGCTGTGGTGGCAGTGGAGGCTGTGGAGGGGAGCCAGGGAGCTGGGTGGAGGCCGCTGCTTGGTACAGCATGTGGGAGAGTGTCCCCTCTCTGTCCAGAGTGACAGCAACAGAGGTGGGCAGAGAGAAGGAATGTCAAGGCTTAGCAATAAAGATTCTTCTGGAAGGTTCCCTGTTTCTGAGCAGATGATAGCACTGTGGACTTAACTCAGTGAAATGTCACCCAGGTGCTATGAGGAACAGGCAAGGCTACAGGTGTCCAATAGGGAAGCACATAGATGCTATAAGCCTAGGGATGTGTTTGAATTTGGTTTCTGTTGCTGTAATAAAACACTTGAGGCTTTATATTTTCAAAGAGGGCTTATCTCACTGAGTTTTGGAGGCTAAGAGTCTAGACAGTGTGGTGCCAAGCCTTGGTCTGTGTGGGGGGGAGCACTTCACCTACTTTGGCAGCATTATTTTATGGCTGAGGGCAAATGTGGGAATGTGTGGCAGGAAACCAGAGACACTGGAGTCAAACACCCTTCAAGGACCTCCTCCCAATGACCTATGCGTCATCTCTTAATTCTCACTATCACACTGAAAACCAATCCTCTTCCATGTGAACTTCGTGAGCCTGAGTTAGCTTCTTCATGGGCAGAACACAGAGGCCACGGGAGGAGTGGGCAGAGTGAGTTGCTGTTGACAATGTCCCTGAGACAATGGGAACTGCCTCACAGGTCTAATGGCATGAGGTCATTAGTGAGAACTGTCTGGGTGAACTGACAGAGGTGAAGTGAGCCTTGGGCATAGAACAAACTGAAAAGGAAGGGCTGGAGCGATGGCTCAGTGATTAAGGCACTTGCCTGCAAAGCCTAAGGACCCGGGTTCAATTCCCCAGCACCCAGGTAAAGCCAGATGCATAAGGTGATGCATGCATCTGGAGCTTGTTTGCAGTGCTGAAGCCCATTCTCTCTGTCTGTTTCTCTTCTATCTGCTTGCCGCTGAAGTGTATGAAGACCCCAGCACGTCCACATGCTGAGAACTGAGCAATAAGGCTCCCGAGAAAGCAGGCCCAAGGCCCAGGTGGAGACGGTGTCCTGGGCAGGACACCGTTTCTCCTGATCCCAGGGAAGGAGCACATGACGCTGGGGCTGGAAGTAAGCTAACAGGTTTGATGGCTGGAAGCTGAAGACTGTGGTTGCTTCAGTTTTCTCTGTGGAAACTGATGTCATCTCCTGGGATGCGTGCAAGAGTTCCAAGGGTCTGCTGAGGTGACGGGGAGGTGAGCACTTATGGTTTGGTCATTAGTCCTGCAGAGGTATTTGCTGCTGGGACAAGATGAGGTGGGGCACAAAGGTCAGTTCAAGGTGACGGCCTTGCCAACGGCTGAGAGGAAAAGATGGGAATACAGGAAGGATCTGATCTATCAGCCTGGGTCCCAGCTGAGCTGAGAAGCAAGAGCAGGTGGCAGCTGATTGCAGGGGACAGGAGGTCCCAGGAAGGACAAACAGTATCAAGCGAATTCTCACTTCAATGCTGAGCAAGACTGGAAAGTCTAGGTGGCCACAGAATTTCTCTTAAATCCCTTGGCAATGTCATTGACCAGAATGATTAGAAGCCATGATACAATAATGGCACAGAACAGTGTCACATGTTTGAACAGACCAAAGAACTCATTTATACCCTGCAGGAAACCAATAAACTTGGGAAAACAATTTATGCATGTGTGTCTGTATGTGTGTGTGCGCGTAAGGTACCTGGGTACGCATGTAGAGTCCAGAGGGTGATGTCAAGTGTCATCCTCAACTGTTCTCCACTTTATGTACAGAGCCATGTTCTCTCCCTGGAATCCAGAGCTCGCTGAATTTGGATAGTCTAGGTAGCCAGCTGGTCCTGTGGATTCTGTCCCCACCTCCCAAGGGCTAGGATTATAGGGGGGCCACCATGCCCACTGGGCATTTATGTGGCTGCTGCTTCAAACTGGCCCTGTCACTGGTGTGGCAAATGCTCTGTTTATTGAGCCATCCCCCTCATGAAGGAAAAAAAAAACTTTTAAAGTGAAAGTTGCCCCTGAAATTCCAGGCATTATGAATCAATTTCATTTTATCACTGGTCATAATTTATGTCAAAGTAATAGTACAGAGAGTTTGGTATAGGACCTCTTGATAAACTATCAAAGTAGGCCAGTAACAAATGATTTCAGATAATAAGAACTAAAGCATGGGGTGGGTACTTGGGAGGGAAGATTCAAGAATAAAAACGGAATTTATTCCCCCAACCGAACTATGACAGGAACTCCAACAACAAGGCTGAAATAACTACTCTACCAGGACCAGCCTGGGGCCAGATGGCAACTGAACTCAGCTTCCCTCACTCCTACTAACCAGATCTGTTTATGCCACCAGGCCAGGGCCAGAATCTGGGTGAAAACAGAGGAAAGTGGCTGTGGGCGTATTGGCAGCGTGTTTTCTGTCCTTGGATGCCTTCTATATTTATCTTAGGTGAAGCTGAGTGCATTTCTCCCTTTCTTTTGTCTTTAAAACAACACACTTTTGCAACTGTTCACTGAGTGGCTAATGCTATTTGAAAGGACAGGTGCATCTTTCATTTCAAATTAAGTATTTAGAGTGAATAAAGGAGCTTGGTTCATCTCTCAGAGGATGCTGAAACTCAGGCTGGGAAAAACTCTAATAATTCCATAGGAAAATTAACAAGATATATCAAGCAATGATGTTATCTATTATTCTTGCACTTGTGTATACATGCTAGCAGGAAGAAGTTTAAATTACTTTTACTAGTGATCTTTGGGAGTCAATGCAATTAGTTTGCAAATCTAATTCTTGATCTTTAGGGAGGTAAATCTAAGGGATAATCAGCAGGTTATTTCAAAGGATGGCTTGGTGCATGAGGACACACAATAGGAGAAAGTTGTGGAGGCGGAAGCTGGTTAGAAATCATGGTCTAGGGCTGGAGAGATGGCTCAGCGGTTAAGGCACTTGCCTCCGGTGCCCAAGACCCTGGGTTCAATTCCCCAGGACCCACATAAGCCAGACCCACAAGGTGGTGGCCCTGGTGCACTCTCTCTCTCTCTCTCTCTCTCTCTCTCTCTTGCTCTCTCTCGCTCTCTCTCTCTCTCTGCTTGAAAATGAATAAATAAAAAAATTTAAAAAAAAAGAAATCATGGTCTAACCATTCCTCTGTGAACACATTGTTCTCCCAAGACCCCATAGAAGGAAATCGATCTAACTGACAAACTGTAAGAATTAGATCTAATTTTCCGAAGAAGCTTTTTAGGTGGCATCCTCGGAGGGCCAGTGGAGCCCTCTGAAAATGTCCCTTGCAGAAGGAAAATGCAAGACTTCTCAGACAGCATGGAAAGACAGAGGAATTGGCTTCCTGGTTCTTTTCCAAGATCAGCAAATGACGTGTGTGTAGCAGCTCTTGATGTACCCCACAGGAAACCATGTTTAAGGATAATCCCAGTACTTGGAGGCTGAGGGAGGAGAATCATTGTGGGTTCATGTCTTGCCTGGGTTTCAGAGTGATGCCTTATCTAAACACACACACACACACACACACACACACACACACACACACACACACACACACACTAGTTCCCTTCCATGTGCTCACTCTGGAACTAAGTGACAGATTGCCTACTGTTGGGCCACACAAAGACTTTGACAAGTACACAGTGACCCTATAGTTGATCCAAATGTACCTGGAGTGATTCAGTCATCATTTTACATACATGCACTTTGAAAATACTGGTGAAAATCTCAGGCATTTGATTGAAATCTGTATAATACTCATTCTAGCATGACTGTATCCGCAGGACATTTTCTTTCCTCATTCATTTAACAAACACTTATCAGGAACCATGTCTGATATAAGCCAAACACAAGGACACATGGGGCTTCATATGACCAGCTGGTTCTGTTCCCACCCATGTGTCATTTGTGAAAAGGCCACTCTCATCTCTGATTGGTTCACAGACTAGTTACCTGAGCTATGACGTCTGAGATGGAGGCACATCCCACCAGGAAACTGTACTTGTGTTTTAAGAGAATGCCAGCATGGGTCCATGCCTGCCAGAAAGAAAAGAATTTTTCATGAGAGACACTGTTGGAATTAATTACACTGTTTCTTTCTCTAATTGTGATTTCTTGGGGGCTTATTCCTAAAATATACTTTGAATTCCCAGTCACAGCAGCAAATCTCTAGCTGATAAAAGTAACGTGGTGTGGTAGTTAGCTCTGCCTTAGATTCTCAGGTGAAATGGTGACATATTTTCTTACATCCAAGTTTGGGCAGGATCAGATCAGGATCTGTGTCTTCAGGGGAACTTAAGAGGAAGGTCCTATATCTATCAGGAGCAGGCAACACAAAGTCAGGGGATGGCAGGGCCAGAGGTTTGGAGCTCATGACAGAATCTGTTTAAGGATTGCCCCCCTTTCCTTTAAGGCCAACTTGGACTGACTCAAAAATACCATTTCATTGGAGCTGAACGCAATCAGACAAGTCCAAGTCAAGCCTTGCATATCAGCTGCCATGTCTCCTTCCTTCCTAGGCTCTGAGGTTCCATGGAGCCAAATGTTACAAGCAATGCAAACTACATAACATCTTTCAAAGCACCTGTGCCCTGTCTTTGCTGCCTGACAGCCATCTGCATAAGAAGTAAGATTCATGGCTTCCAAAATTTATCTTCCCACCCAACTTTCCAGGGTCTCTCTGCAGGTATGTTATGCACACACATGAGTATGGGTGAGAGAAGGGAGCAAGAAGATCACTGTTTCTAAATGTTCATTATTTTAGTTTTTAAAGAAATGTGTATGTGTGCGCACGTGTGTGCAGGAGCATGTGAACATCAGAGCCCAACCTCTGTGCTCTTGAGACAGGGTCTCTACCACTGTAAGGAAGCACTGTCTAGCCTGCTTGGAGCTTCACATTCCCAAGCGCACTGGGATCACAGATGCATGCATCCTTTGGGTCTGAATCTACATGGGAGCTGGGGAATAGAACCCAGGTCAGTAGGCTTTGCAAGCAAATGCCCTTAACCAAAAAGCAATCTCCCCAGGCCCCAACTTAGACTTTATTACAGTTTCTGATATTATATTTCTTCTGTTTTTGTTACATTAGGGTCTTTAGAAGTTAGAGACACAGTATTAATCACAAATGGTCTGGTGTTGCACAGGCTCAGTATCCTTTACCTAAATGCTTGTAGTTATAAATGTTTAGGATTTTGCATGCATGTACATAATAAAATAACTTGGGACTGGGACTCATTTCTAAACATAAATTTTGTTTCTTGTAAAAACAGTCTGAAGGTAATTTTATTCAATATTTTTCAATTTTCAAATGGGCTTTCCTGCTCTCTATTGGAACGTATGGAAAATCTGAATAATTCTCATAAAAGAAACTGACAAGATGAACTGATTAAAAGTCCAAGGTAGGGCTGGAGAGATGGCTCAGCTGTTAAGGCACTTGCCTCCAGTGCCTAAGGCCCCGGGCTCAATTCCCCAGTACCCACATATGCCAGACCCACAAGGTGGTGGCCCTGGTGCGCTCTCTCTCTCTCTCTCTCTCTCTCTCTCTCTGCTTGAAAATGAATAAATAAAATTAAAAAAAACTTTCTTCTAAAAAAAAAAAGTCCAAGGTAAATTGCAACCCATTTAAACTGTAAGTGGAAATATAAAACAGTAAGTTGCTATGGAAACCAGTATGGTGGCTCCTCAAAAAACTGAAAATAGAAGTCCCAGGTGATTAGTGTGTACCTGAAGGAAATTGACATTCGGCTCTTAAACAGGTATTTGCACATTCATGCACGTGATAGCTTTAATCCCAATAGCTAAAATGCAAAACCAATGCAAATGGAGGGGAATGTACTATGTTAGAAAGAAATATTACCGAATTTTAAAGGGACTGGAACCCTGATACATACCAAAGAACAAATACTGTAACAAGTCCACTGTGTGGGGTAGCTACACTATTCACACTCATAGAGGCAGAAAGTAGAGGAAGTCCTGTTTTCAGGGGCTGGGGCAGGAGCACATGCAGATATTATATGGTGGAAACAGTCTTAATTTTATAAAGTTAAAAAGAGCTCTGAAAATTGTTTGCACAAAAAACATGAGATTTCTGTGTGATGTGTATTTTATCATCAAAAAGAAAAAGTCAACGGTTTCCTCTACTTACCATGGCATCCATGAAGGGGAAGGCAGCAAGATACAGGAAGGCCCTTCTCGTCTTACTGCCCACAGACTCGTCAACATGGTGCAGTTTATTGATGATGTAGTAGCCTAGATCACTATAAGCTGCAAAGGATCAAAAACACACATGGCGATATGTTAAAAAAAGATATTTTATACACGTTTAAACTGACAAAAGACAAACATTGTTATAAACATGATATCTACTGATATAGAAAAATTAGGAAAAATGGTAAGAAAATCATTTAGAATCTCATTCCTCTACCCCCAGGGGGTCATAACTAACATCTGGATTTTAGTCACCTGGTTCTTTTATGAGTGGGTGGGGCAAGTGTGCAAAGCCAACTGTGACAAGATGAACTTTTAATCAGTTCATCTTGTCAATTTCTAAATAGCTAAAATGCATAGCCACAGGTACCATTCTGAAGTCATAGTGGAGTCTTATTTTATGAGAAATAAGGCCTCCATTTTAAAGTTGTGGGACGGCTTATTAAACATGAATTCATAAATAGTGTATATACCTCGTTTTCGTTTCATTTTCAAAATGAAAACGGGGTCTATACACTCCTTGATAAACCGTGGCCATCTCTGCAAAATATGCTTCTATGGCTTAATTCACTGAATTGCTTTCAATAAGGTGACTTCTTTTTTTGTAGATTTACTTAGTACCAATGAAATATCCCGCTATATCTGTAATGACACTTTATTTTATTTCATTTATTTGCAAGCTGAGAGAGGGAAGAGAGCGGGGAAAATGGTCATGCCAGGGCCTCCTGCCACTGCCAACCAACTCCAAATGCATGCGAACTTTGTACATCTGGCTTTATGTGGGTACTGGGGAATTGAACCTGGGCCATCAGGCTTTGCAGGCAAATGTCTTTTTGAAAAATGTTATTTATTTACTTGGAGAAGAGAGAGAGAGAGAGAGAGAGAGAGAGAGAGAGAGAGAGAGAGAATGGGCATGCCTCCTGCCACAACCTCCAGATCCCTGCACCACTTTGTACCTGGCTTTACATGGGTACTGGGGAATTGAACCCAGGCCATCAGGCTTTGCAAGCAACTGCCTTCAACCACTCAGCCATTTCTCCATCCCCTGTTAATAACTCTTTGATATTATAATAGTACTCTTGTTGCAACACTTGAAACTAAACGTTCACATATTAGTCATTTACTAATAAGTGATTTCATATGTGTTTATATATACTAGTTATTTCCAGATGTTAACATAACACTTTTTGAGTGCAAGTTTTTTTTAAACAAATTTTAAAGTTAGCTTTTGTCACCTGCCAGGGTTTTAAGTCACTTTTCGGGTGGCAGCATTAGGAAACCCTCCTGTGTAGTGGAAAGTGACATCCAAGAGCTGCTTTAGAAGTCCCTCCACATCAGGACTTGACACCACGTGAGACCCCAACCCATACACAGTATAAGCCCAATAGACGAGGAATGAAAGAGGCAGGGCTCGTGCCTCAGCTGGCATCCCGGCAGACTCCATTAGCAAATACAGAACACAGACTGAGCTGGCTTCGACCTCGCTGATGGAGGTAAGGCTATCTGCGACAGTACAGGCCTTGCTGAACTCTCTCTCTTAACTACGGATATGTGTGCATGCGACAGCCACAGGTACCACTCTGAAGTCATAGTGGGGTCTTATTTTACGAGAAATAAGGCCTCTATTTTAAAGTTGTGGGACTGCTTGTTCAACACGAATTGATAAATAGCCATCATGTCCCTTTCTTTATCAGGACTAGAGTTGAACCACAGGAATTTCACAGTAGGTGAGGTCTAGGGGTAACATCCCAAACTCTGAAATGCACAGGTGGGAATTCCATAGGGGCCAGTAAGTGAGGTCCAAGGTTAGGAGGTGGACATGGTTCCCAGAGAGCAAGGTGGGGCTGAGGTGAGAACCAGGAGTCAGCTACAAAGATAAGCAAAGGTATGGGGCGAAGAACAGCAGGGCCACTGAGGAGAGAGGAGACATCCCAATGTCAGAAAGACGAGGTGAGGGAGGATGGGATCTGTTATGACAAGGGCCATGAAGGAAGGTGGCAGCTGTGTTATCCCTGTCCTTGGGATCCAAAGCCCCACGAGGTGAGCAGGCAGGGGGTGCGACTGGACCAGGGAAGGCAGTGCCGTCTGAGTCTGCAGTGAGGTGCAAGGTGCTCTGATGCTGGGCCATGGAGCTGGTCTCTGTCACTGGGGTGTCTGTACATTTCTCTGCATGCAGTACCCAAATGTTCAATGGTGCAGGGTCCTGACCTGCTCACACCACTGCTGGCAATGGAAAAGGCAGCTATGGGGCTGGCTATGAATAGCTCCCGAGTGAAAATCCCTGGTAAAGGTTATAGTCCGAGCCGAGTGCCAGCTGAGAGGACTGACTCTAAGAGACCGAAGCTGGGGACCAAGGTCCTGGCAAAGGCTGAGAGCTAAAAGGCTGGTGTTGTGGGCAAAGTATGCCCCCCTTCGAACATCAAAGTCCTAAACCCTAGACTTCAGGATGTGACCTTATGTCACAACGGTCACTACCGGTTTAATTAGTCAAAATGAGGTCACACTGAAGTAGCATGGGTGCTCTCACGAGGGGGGCATTGGGACACAAAGAATAACACATAGGGAGAACCACAGGCGAGGATGCAGGCAGAGACAGGGCAACCAATGTCCTTTCATGCCAAGGAATGTCAAAGACTCCCACACCCCCAGAATCCAGGGAAGAGGCAAAGGGCAGATCCTTCACACCTCTCAGAAGAAACCCGTTCTGCTGGCATCTGGCCTTGGACTTCCAGCCTCTAGAACAGTATATGAAAGTTCTGTCATCTAAGCCACCCTGTATATACTGGCAACGACCATAAGCAGTTTCTAAGAAAGAGAATAATTTTTGTGTTAGACTCTGGGGTGGCAGAAAAAAAAAAGGAACATGTGTGTCTGGAGAGATGGCTCAGTAGGTAAGGTGCTTGCCTACAAAGCCTAATGACCTGAGTTCAATTCCCCAGTACCCATGTAAAGCCAGATCCACAAAGTGGTGCATGCATCTGGAGTTCGTTTGAAGTAGCTACAGGTCCTGGCATGCACATGCTCTCTCTCTCTCTCTCTCTCTCTCTCTCTCTCTCTCTCTCTCTCTCTGTCTGTATCTCTCTACTTGCAAATAAATCAATTAAAAAAAATGGCACGTGTGTGCATGGTCTGCACATGCTGTGTGGGGAATGGTTGATAATGCTCCCTATTATGGTCTCTTAAGTAAAACATCAAAACAGAGCCTTTAGGCAGGATCTAGAGAATAAACACATAGAGATAAATGGGGATGATGGACTGGGGCTTTGAAATCCTTTCTTCCAGCTGCCCGTGTCTCCTGCACGTGCAAGCCCTGCACTTGGTCTTCCAGCTCCCACAGCCAGCTGCGATCCCCATTCCCCAACTCCTGGGCATTTGGGACCCAGGGACCCAGAGCTACCTTTGCTTCTTTTTACTTCTTTGCACTTCAGGCTTAACCTTTTGCAGCCACCAACAGAGAAATCTGGAGGCCAAAATCAGTTATTCTTCTAGATTTTCCTACTTACTCTTCTCGGCATGGTAGGGAGAATCTCACTGTAAGTTAGACATTCTTCTACTCTGAGCACTGGGGGTATAAAATCACCTGTTTCCACCCAATCTCTCCTGTCCCCAGCTTCCAGGGTCCCGTGTTAGCCTCTGAGCTATTACCAGCCCAGTCAGAGCTGTTGGCTGTTGGCTGGGTGTCATTTGCTTAGTGTTTGCATAGAGTCCCAAATGAGCGGCCTAGCAACTCTGAGTAAGCTTCAACTGCCTCACCAGGACTGCTGGCAAGAGCTTACCTTCCCTGTGAAGAGCTTGTCTTCCCTATGAAGCTATAAAACAAAACTAAACAAGGCTTCTGCACAGCCTAAGCAGGTTTTATGGTTCTGCAAACAGGAGGACACTGACTTGAAGGCTTTGACCCTGATCAAACAAGGAAAGGCAGGAAGGTCCTTCAGGTTCATAGCTCCTGTCACCTCAGCCAACTAGATCAACTGTCTGCAATGAGGGCTTCTCAGACTTGCTTGTCTAGTAGTTACCAGCTCTTACTGCAAACCATGAAATATTCAAAATGAAAAATAATCTACATACGTCATATACATTTTTATCTCATGGGAACTGAGAATCCCATATTTTAATAACACAAGTCAATTTCCAAGAAGCAACTTCAAGAACCCTTATTCTAATTCAAATTCCCATGCAGAAAAGCCTCGACTGTAATATGAATTGACTCACTGATTCTTATTTATGAAGTTTTGCACGGGGCCCATAATTTCACTTCCGGATACCTCATGTATCACTTCCAAAGTATGTGTGCTTTACATGGCTGATAAATCACATTTAAGCCAGTTTTTAAGACAAACATGTTGAATAGCTTGCTTGTGTCAGGCAGGGTACCAACTACTCAGCTATGAAGGGGATGGTTTCCTGAATGGAAGCAAGTACACCGGCATGTAATAAACTGTCTGGAAAACATGGGACTGGACCCACATATACCATGAGTAAAGCAAACATGTTTTTTTGGGGGGTGGGGAGTGCACACATGCTCAAAGACTTGGAGACTGGAGGGAAATGTCTGGTGTCCTTGGCTCCTAGCACCCATCTGTGTACTTCCTTGAGACAGTGTCACCCTTGAACTGGAAATGTTGCTCCATGTGAGTGAGCCTCAGGGAGTCTCTTGTCTCTGCACCCCTGCCAGAGTTACAGAGTGTCCTGCCCAGCTGCTGGAAATTGGACTTGGACAGTCTTAGTCCCTCTCAGGCCCTTCGGGTGGGTATGAGGCAAGTACCCTCACCAACTCTGTCATCACCCCACCTGCAAATATGCAGTTTCAACACAGGAATAAAATTCACCCTCTACCGGTACCAGGACTTGGTGAAGCAAGACTTCTCAGGAGTTATTGCAGGTGTCTGCTTCTTGCTCTTCCTGCCTGCACAGTAAGGATGCAGCTAGACTTTCCCATGCAGCAGGCATTTGGTGACTCGACAGAATGCATGTGTGAATCCATCATCCCCAAAAGAAGTCCCGTGGGAATGTCCTTAATTGGTCCCTACTCCTGCCTGCTATCAGCTGAAATTTATGTGCCCACCCTGGGCAGGCCAGTGATGTATTCTGGTCAGTAGTATGCAGTGGAAGTGGTGGTGTGGTGTCTTTACCTCCACATGGACTCCTGCCACAGGAACCTGAAGAACTCCAGGCAAGAAAACAGAAACAAACAGACAAACAGGGCTTGGTGGTTTTAATTCCAGCACTTGGGAGGTAGAGGTAGGAGGACTGCCATGAGTTCAAGGCCTCCCTGAGACTGAATTCCAGGTCAGCCTGGGCTAGAGTGAGACCCTACCTCAAAAAAAAAAAAAAAAAAAAGGCAATGGTACTGGGCCATGATGACAGTGTGGAAGAGCTCCTACCGGAGCTGTCCTATCTGAGGCCACCTGGGGCAGCCTGTGGTCAGCCGCATACACTCAGGGAGTGCCCACGATGACAGAGCTACTTCCAAACCCTCCAGTGATTGCAAGGCTATGGGCCCAGCCAAGTCCAAAGCCAGCCATGATCTAGAGGATGAAAAGAAGGGCATAATTTTTAAGCCACCGAGTACTGAAGTGAGTTTCAGATGACTGAAAATTCATTTCTAGCACGGTTCATGGGCATTGTGCTACATGAGAACTGTTCTCTCTGCAACCCATTAATAAGAGAAAACTCGGAACAGAGAGGCCCGGCACAGAAGTGGTCCAGAAGGTTCTTCAGTCCCCGATGGTAGGGACCTGCATGTGTTCAGCTCCCCTGAGTTCTGCTGACTGGCCAAGATGAACACAGAGCTGGTCACAGAGTCTAAAAACCGCTAAAGCCTCAGCAACGGGTCCTACATGTCTGGGATGAGGCCAGAGAGCACTTATTCCCTTGAGGTTCAACTAACTGGGCTGAAATAAAACCAAATACAAGGTCAGCAAGTTTTCCTCTTTTATAGGTTCATTAAGAGTGAGAGACCTGGCTGTAACCACTGGCCTAAATTAAACTGTGGGGGAGGCAAAGCCTGTCTCTCCTTTCTATAGTGTCTCAGAGATGAGCCCAAGACAGAAGTCATAATTAAACTTGAGAAGTCAGGCAAAGCAGCTGTCACTCAACAAGGACCGAATACTCCTAAGGCTCCTGTAGTGAGGGATCTATAGCCAGGCTGGGAGTGTGCATGGGCTAGGGAAGCTTCTAGACCTCGAGCCTATCAAATCCAACAGGTCCCAGCTGTCTACTCATTTGCTCCATAGTCTAGGTGGGCTAGGTGCCACAGAGTAAGAGGTGGACTGCTGTTTTCTCACAAGCTTAGCCAGGCCTTCCAGGGGGAAGAGCTCATGTGGTCAGTGGAATATTCCTCAGCCAGTCAGGAGTGGGAGGTTGCCTCGTTTGCCAGTGTGGAGAAAGAAGAAAGAGAGAGAGAGACAGACAGAGAGACAGAGAGAGAGAGAGGAAGAGAGAGGAAGAGAGAAAGAGAGAACTAGAAAGGGAAGGAGGGAGGGGAAGGAAGGAGAGAGGAAAAGAGAAAAAAAGAGAGAAAGAAAGAGAAAAAGAGAAAGACAGAGGGAAGGAAAAGAAAGGAGAAAGGAAGGAAGGAGAGAGAAACAAATCTCAAGCACAGTGAGAAAAGAACCTTCACTGCAGCCCGCATAATGAGAAGGACCCAGTGAAGGTGCCTCCTTTTCCCACAACTACTAACAGACGGAGTGATGAAAGCCCTCGCCGTGCCCTTGACCCGAGTGACCATTAACTGATGCACACAAATGACGGACAGTGGATACTGCAAGCAAGCGGCCATGTCTGCAGCCAGTTCATCAGAGGTGGGCATGGTCATATTCGAAGTTCTAAGTGAAGAAGGTCCCCAGGGATTGCGAGGTCATTAGTGCTAATACTAAAAAATGGATCAACAGGTCCTGGAATGGCATATGCTGTGAGTGCGCAAATTGTTGAACCGCTGATGAGTGAGGATTGGGTCATTGAAAAGTGAGTTCCAGGTCCGCCTGGGCTAGAGTGAGACCCTATGGATTGTTCAATGTAACTGGGATGTTACACTTGTAGTTCACTGACCTCATCTTCCTGTAACAGTGTCAGTAACATGACAAGCTTAGCTTCTCTGGTCCCCAGTTACTGACAGCTAGAGAACTGCTAAGTTCCCAAAAGTCACTCCAACCAGGCTAAAACAGGTTAGGGTTGGGTAGCATTTTTGTCCATATAAAGTTAGATTTCTTTAGGGGGGTCTAAGTAAAATAACTAACCGACTTGTTTGGACAAGCTCCTTATTTCAAAAACATATGGAATCCTCAACACATATCTCATCTTTGGAAATGGCTCAGACCAAGTCTGGCGGTAGAAATTTGCTTCAAGCTCACAGTTAGCACTGAGGGCATACCTTGATGGACATCTGCCCTCGTCCCGAAGCTCTGAGCACAAGCGACAGGATCAATATCAACACTCAATGTGCCCATCAGCAGACGTGCTGCTCTTGGGACTGGAGTCTGTGCCATGGAAAGAGGAAAACCACAAAGGCATTCCCCTATTTGCTTTTGGATTCACAATTGATTGGGTAAACATTGGCTTTCTGAGAATGAATACATTGTAAGTGCTTCGGGTTAAACTAGCTTATTTACTCACGGTGACATTCATGCCTCTCATACAACCAGCAAGCTTTAAGGTCTACAATGGTTTTATGATGCACCATTCATGGCAATGGGTTTTAACAGATATGCCCTCAAGTATCACAGCAGATAATCTATGAAAACCATTAAGTTCTGAAAGCATGCCCTTGGGGTTAAGATCTCCAAGAAGACAACAGGACCAGCCTAGCCCTGGCAGAATGTCTTTGCCTGGGTCTTGGTAAATCTGTAAATAGCTGCTGTAATTCTGAGATAGCTTTCTTGTTCAGGGAGAGAGTGCTATGTCAAGACCATTCACTCTTCAAACTTTTTGAGTAAAACAACATACAGGGGCTGGAGAGATGGCTTAGCAGTTAAGGCGTTTGCCTGCAAAGCAAAGTTTGATTTCCCAGGACCCACATACAGCCAGATGCTCAAGGTGGCGCATGTGTTTGGAATTCATTTGCGGTGGCTGGAGGCCCTAGCATGCCCATTCTTTCTTTCTCTCTGCCTCTGCCTCTCCCTTTTCCTCTCCCTCTCTCTCTCTTTCTCTCTCCCTCTCCCTCCTTCTCTCTCTTTCTCTCTCCCTCTCCCTCCCTCTCTCTCTCAAGTAAATAAATTAAAACAACAACATACAGAAGCCCTGGAGCAAATGCATTTCCATCAATCACATCTGCCATTTGTTCTTAAAGTTCTCAATTACAACCTGGTTCTCTCAAGCTGACACAGTACTGCATGCCCGTCTCTTGGCAAGGCAGCTGTGGTTTTGTGTACCTTCTGGAATGCTCTTCTTAGGTACAGTCACCTAATGATGAAATCCCTCCCTGACTTTGGGAATCGGACACACAAAACTACAACCTTCCAGAAAACATTTTTTAAAAAATATTTTCTCAGGTTGGGAGCACAGACTCCATTCATTCCATCCCTTGACATTTTCATGTGAAACTTTTATGATCTTACTGAAGAGAACACTGACTCCTATATCTGAGGCAATTAGGAAGAATAAGAAATGACCAAAGTGAGATGCTTTTCAGAGATGGAGCGAGCCTTACCTATCAGAGTGTGGAAGACAGCGGCGATGGCCCCAGCCACCACCATACACAGGACGGCTTTGGTCCGATCTCGTTTGCTGTTCACAAATACCAGGCCCACGTTTTTGAAGTCACTCATGGGCCCCGTGAAAAACTTCATCAGGGAATATGCCAGTCCGTAGCTGGCCAGCATCTCCACGGCATCTTCCTTGACGGCCGCAATGCCCCGGTTCAAGGCCTGCCAGAGGAAGGAGAGTGACCAACAGCGTTAGGCATGGTATGACATCTTGGGGAATCCCAACTCTGACACGAGACTCAGCAAACCTACTGGACAGCTAACAAGATGAGTCTCCCTGTAATTTGGTGAAGGACACTGGTTTGCATTTTTATCTAAATTAGCTTCAGTTTAAGTATCTTTTGGTGGAGGAGATATTTGCCCATCGGGATAAAGTAATAGATAAATCTTAAGAAGTAAGATTTATCATTGTTTGCCCACTAAATGTTGTAACTCATTATGGACAATAAATTTTAAAAAAAAGAAGTATTTTTTATGTTAGTATCAGACATATCAGTAAAAAGTTGATGCTTTCAAAAACCTAGTCTAGTGTTGTGACTCATACCTGTAATCCGAGCACTCAGGAGGCTGAGGCAGGAGGAGTGTGAGTTCTAAGTTGCCTGGGGCTATACAGTGATCTTGTATCCAAAAAATAAAAATAAAACCTTTCCCTTTTTTCAAAGAAGGGGGGGAAAACGCTCAACATATGGTAAATTGTAGCCCAAACTGACATAAGAGCAACATAGATCATTCTGGAAGTGAATCACTCAGTATAAGAGATAAAAGAAGGTATGTGTGAGAGTTTACATGTATTCAAGTTACCTTAAATACTGTTTATGGGCTGTGTACATATCTTTCATGTACATAGAGCTCTAGGCCATGAACTGAGGAATTATATCATTAAATAGATACCATTTGCCTGACTGACATTGTATCTTAGCTTGAAATATACTCCTGAGCTCTGCACAGATTCATGAAAAGAACACCTTTACACCTGACACAACACTGGTTGCTCAGGAAGATGTGGCCATAGAGTTCTCTGACCCCTTTAACTACCCACCAGGAAAGAGAACCTTTTAGGATGGAAGAATTATCAAGAAAGCATTTTTTAAGTTCATTGTCTAATCTAGGAGACAAGTTGGTGGGGATGGGTGTCCAGACAGCGAGAAGCTTGTGACTAGAAGAACATCACTGTTGTGCTCAGGAACAACGTTAACTTTCAGTATATCGATATATGTATATTTGGCATTAGCACATTAAAAATAATTATGGTGGACCAATGGGTTTTGTTATGACATTTTGATCATTGCATTGCATTCATATTCACCCCCTACCCATCCTAAGAGTGATTCAAGAGAAGCCGAATTTCCATTGGTCCCCTTTCTGCTTTCATGTCCTGTGTGTGTGTGTGTGTGTGTGTGTGTGTGTGTGTGTGTGTGTGTGTGTCTGTGTGTGTGTCTGTGTGCGCGTGCTCAGTTAAATCTTGTTCCACATGAGAGAAAATGTGATATTTTGTCTTTCTTCTCATTCTCTTGCTTCCCGCTGCCATTTCCTTTTAGACCCCTTAACGGCCCTCCCCACATCGTTATGTATTATTAAAAGCAGACTTTAGGGGTTGGGGAGATGGTTTAGTGGCTAAAGGTGCTTGCTTGCAAAACCTGCTGGTTCAATTCCCTAGTACCCAACCCATATAAAGCCAGATGCAAAAAGTGGCACAAGCATCTGGCATTCATTTACAGTAGCAAGAGGCCCTGGCATGCCCATATTCTCCCCCCTCTCCTTGTAAATAAACAACATAAATGAATAAAATGAAAAGACTTTATTGTTTAGAGAAGTTTTAGGTGGAAATGATGGGGTTCCTGTTTTTTTTTTCTCCCCCAGGAACACATAGTCTCCCCCCCACATCAACATCCAGTGCCAGAGTGGGACATTCCTACAGCTGACCCTTCGAGGGCACAGTCATCCCTCAAAGGCTGGAATCAACATTGGGGCTCACATTGAATGACATATTTTCAACATTGTAGAGTCACATGGTTAAATACTGACGCTCTGTGCCTTTCCTGTCACGTTTGCCTGCAACTCAAGGAAGAAGAAATGCATCTGGTTCCTATCTGCCTCCTTTTTTTGCTGTTGATGTTGTTTGGTTTGGTTTTTACTAAGTAGATGGTGGCTTATAAATTTTCTCTGCAAACACACTTATAGCAAGTCAGAGGGCTACTTTGTAATACTCCTTGGAAATGACATGCTCAGCACTAAGTAGCCACTGGGTAGTTGGAAGAAGAAAGCTTGGACACACTAACAAGCCCAAGAATCGCTCTTGAAGCCAACAATAGTTAATAATAAATCCTAGCTGGGCGTGGTAGTGCACACCTTTAATCCCAGCACTTGGGAGGCAGAGGTAGGAGGATCACAGTGAGTTTGAGGCCATCCTGAGACTACATAGCCCAGGTCAGCCTGAGCTAGCGTGAGACCCTACTATGGATCATAAACCTGGCATTCTAACAAAATCAACCCAAGCAACCATCCTTCACTGGCTCCACGACACTGTCAATGGTAAGTACATTATTAGTTTATTACCACTAAAGACAGGAAGAAAGGCTCCAGATTACAAGCAGGTGCCAACTGCTTATAAAATGCACACAGACTACAGACATGCTAAAATGTAGGGGACAGAATGAAAGGAGATATTTCATGTGACACTGGAAATCACTCTGAAGCCTGTCTGGCTTTGGGTTCCCATATGAAGACGCTGTCAGCATGGGTTCTGTGCAGGCATGGGCAGACACATAGTCAGACAGTCAGGGTTCAAGTTCTTCGCCTGGGCTTTGTTTCTGTCGCTCTCCCGGAACCACTCCTGACTAATACAATGACAGTCAAGCACTGGTGGAAGGAGAGATGTATTTACAGGAAAACATCACTACATAAAAACAATTTTAGATGGGCCACAGCTCCTTTCATTTAAAATTGTTTTTATATAGCTGAGTACTAGGATATCCAGGATCCCCCTGCCACAAGGACTAATACAGACAGCCCACAGAGGAGGATATCCAACTGATCGGGGATGGGGAGGGGGGGAATTGGGGAATTGGGGATAACAACTCATTATTTGCCCACTAAATAATGTAACTCATTATGGACAATAAACATATATTTAAAAAAAACAATTTTAGAGAAGTCTAGAATAAAAATGTAAGATAGTTGTAGGGATTCTTCTAATAAAGTTGATATTATAAATCTAGCTTTATATCTATCTATCTATCTATCATCTGTCTTTAAGAAACAAATTTCTCTTCTGCCAAAGCTGATCAAATAACTTAATACTGTAAAGCAAAATAAAAACCAAGAAATGCCTTGGCCATAAACCCTGTATTCAATAGGCATACTCAGCTCCATTAAGAGGGCTCTAACTACGTTGCGAAGCTGATAAACTTGATCATCTACAAATTAATTCCATTTGGACTTTATAGGAGATGCTGGTGGCACTGCCTCCCTATCCCAGAGATTTTCCAGGGGGCAGGAAACCAAGGACTGGCTGGCACCGAAGGGCCTCTGGGTGCAGCTCCCAATGGGCCGAGAGAAGCAGTCTCCAGTGGAAACCAACCCTTGCTCCTCTTCCCGGCACCCTATCCCATCCCACCCAGCACCTCTTTGCCTGGAATTAAATCCCAATACAGAGAATCTAAATGTCCCAGGGTTTGCTTCTCTAGAATTCACCACGGAACAGCATCCAATTACTTGTTTCTATATGGCTTCCTCTCTTTCTGTTCAGAGGGTCAACACCACCCCCACTGCTCTGGGTTTTTTTTTCTTTCAAATCCTCCCCCAATTCTATTACTGTGACTTATTTACTTGTATTTACTGCTCAAAAGTGTGTTAAAATTTAAAGGGCATGTAGCACAAGTTTCAAAAATACCTAGTAGCAAACCTAAATAATGACTAGACAGTTTGTGTCTTCTTGGCAAAATTTTATGTTTTGAAAAACCAACAATATTCAGCCCAGCCTGGGGTATCCACTGCAGTGCTGTCGATTTGCAGGAGTTCTTGAGGGAAGTCCTAACCCTCTGGCAGAAGCAGGTGGGAAAAGGGCACTCGGGTAATGATAACCGTCTGCAAGACTGTGCGAGAAAAGTTTCATTTAGCTCTGCAATTACGGTAATTTGAGGAAAGAGCTCAGGGTTCAGGGGCATGCAGACCTGAGTAGGAATCTGCTTCTAACACTTAACTGCTGAGTGGGCCAAGGGACTTCTTGTCCTTGAAGGAACCCAACAGATCTTAGAAGGAAGGAGACAGGTCATTTTCAGGGCACCAAGCTGTTGCCAGCCTAGAAAGACATTGAAACCAAGGAGCTGTGCTTATTTCATCTGCTACTGCAGACCTATAACCTTGGCAACAGCGGAAGCCCTCCAGTGTCTGCTGAACAAATACATGAATTATTCTTGTTTCCACCAAGAATCTTTAAGGGTCATGCTAATTTTACAAAAATTAAACAGTTCCCTTTTAATTATGAGATGTTGTTGCTTTTGAAAGAGATAGCACTGATTCAACATTTGCAGCGATCATATTAAATAGACACATTATTGGAAGAACTTACACTGATTTCCAGAAACATTAAGATGCAAGGGCTAGAGAGATGGCTCAGCGGTTAAAGCGGTTGCCTCCAGAGCCTAAGGACTCAGGTTCAATTCCCCACTACCCACATAAGCCAGATGCACAAAGTGGTGCATGCATCTACAGTTCTAACCTGGTGCACCCATTCTCTCTCTCTCTCTCTCTCTCTCTCTCACACACACACACACTGTCTCTCTCTGCTTACAAATAAACAAATAAATGAAGCATTTTTAAAAAATGCAAGACAAAGGCTTCAGAGCGGAGGACGTTATTAATGTTACGAGCCCTTTTTCCTTCCCACTTATTGAGTTGCTATGATTCCACTGATCATTTTAAGGAACGGGCTCCATGCTTCTTGCTTTTGCCTTTCTTATCCATCTGTAAGACTGTTGTGTTCTAGTTCATCTGCATGCTTGTGAGAAACAGGTCAAAATTAACTTGTTCCAAACAGCTGACATTTCTTCACTGCCGAAGTTGCTGGTTTAAGTCACTGGCACGCAGTGCAGTGATTCACCGAGCCAGGAGAGAGCGAGAGGAAAGGCAAGAACACCACAAGGGTTGGTGCTCATCAGAATTTCAGGCTCTGCAGTTAAAGGCACTTGCTTGTAAAGCCTGACAGCCCAGGCTTGACTCCCCAGAACCCACGTAAAATCAGATGCAAGGGATGCATCTGGAGTTTGTTTGCAGTGGTAAGAGGCCCTGCCATGCCCATTATCTTCCTCTCCCCTCTCTATCTCAAATAAATTAATAAATAATATTTAAAAAATATTTTTAGATAGAGAAGTCAAGAAGGAGAACTGGCAGGGGAGTGTGGCACAGAGGGGAGTCATGCGGGTGTAGAGGTGCCTCGGCACATCAACGAAAGGACAGCCAGTATTCATTCTGCCCAGCAGCATTCTGGGACTAAGGTGACAAGGACATGCATGCCTCTGCTATGCTGGCATGTGACGAGGCTGTGGTTCAGGGTTCACTGGCTAACTGGGAGGATTCCAGCCATGTCGCTCCCAGTCCAGCTGCCTCTGTAGCCAAGTCCAGGAGGAAGCTGCTGTCGCTGGGAATGAAGCCTAGCTATGGTCTTGAATTTCTGCAAAAAAGGGGACAAATGAAGTCTTCGGGTTCCTAAGCCCAGAGGTGCAGCTGCTGGCTAAGGGGCAGGTCTTAAACTTTCACTGGCTTCCAAAGCAAAGACACTTGACCTCAGAACGGGCCAGATCTAACAGTTCTTCAACAAGTGTAAATAGTCAGAGCTGGTTTTGGTCTTGGATGGAAAGGCAGGGATCTCTCCTCACTCTTCGGCTCACTGCTGAGTGGGAGGCCTGCCTGACACAGCAGCTTCCAGGAAGCCTTGGTGGGCAGCGCAGCCCATGCCTCTGTCTTCCAATTTAACATCATCCAGGCTCACAGTTATTCTGTTTTGTTTTTTTCCATAGCAAGTTTGCCAAACTGCAGAATATTAACAGGTAAGCCGGTGTGGTGGTGCTCACCTTTAATCCCAGCACTTGGGAGGCAGAGGGTAGGAGGATCGCTGTGAGTTGAAGGCCAGCCTGAGACTACAGAGTGAGTTCTAGGTCAGCCTGGGCTAGAGTGAGCCTCTACCTCACTCTAGCCCCAGCTGACCTTAACAAGTAAGAAATACTACCTCCAGGAGAATGGCTACACAGTCCCACAGGAATGACCTGTTCCCTCTGTTATGAGCTGTCTAGGTCAGGAAGACAAGAGTTCCCAACATTTTAAACTTGGAATCTGGAGATCAGAAAATCTCCACGCTGCAGACTGAGATCTTCAGGACAAGTCACCAAGTGCCCCAGCCTGCTGTCATTCTGTGCCCATGGCAATTCCAGCAGGCCTCTGTGGATGGGGTCTGTTGCACAGGCTGTGGGCTTCTCTCCTGGGGGGAAGCCTGGAGCCACCGATGCGCACACTAGTCTGACTTTCTTGGGCCTCTGGATGACAAAGTTGCTTTTCACCCTCCCTACAGTTTCAGTCGAGGTGACAAACTTGGGTGGGGTCCCTGAGGATGATCATGCACTGCCTTGGCCACAACGTTGCGTGACCCCACACAGCTGAGGATATCCACCCACCAGATGTCCCCGAAGGGTTCTGAAGAGCTTGCAGGTGATGCTGGGGGAGGGTGGCTGTCACAAGAGGGCCCTGCAACTGCACTGTGTATGGGGTGATCCCTACCCTTCCGGTTCTGGAGGAAGGTGAGCACTTCCGGCTCTCCATGACGCTGCAAGCATACCTTCTCTGCTCTTCTATGAACTCCCTGACATGACCTGGCACATGTCTGTCTAACTTTACCTCCTCTTGGAGGAGCCCCAAAGAATTCTAAATGGAGAATGGATAGGCTTTTCTGGCCCCTTCCTTTCTACTAGGCATCCAGCCACACCTCTCAGTCCTTTGAGCTTCTCTATGCCAATGACCCCTACTGTGCTCAACCACCATTCTTGGGGTCCCATTTGGACTCTGTTGTCTAGATTTGTCCATTGTTCATGTGTCAGTGAAAATCTCCTGCTCTGCATCTACTCAACGCTCTCTTGACTTCTTCACCTTCTCTCTCAGCTCCTCCCATCTTCCTTCCTTAGTCTCTCGCCAAAGACCACAAATCAAGTCTGGAAATATCTAACCTGGACTCACCATTCAATGATGTGGTCCATCCTTATCTGTGTCGGCAGACTTGTACAGGACTTAAGAGCTGTTGACTTGAACACAGAACACTGCCTGCCCATACAGCACAGGCGCTAGCCTCAGTTGAAGCAGGCTTCTGGTCTTATTCCTTCCTCTCAGCTGATGACACCACCTCTTATTTCAAAGCCATCAGGTGGAGGCTAACTACTCCTCTCCTCTCCACCCCCAAGCAAACTCAGATCACGTCTGCCCAAGTCCTCGCACACTGCCTCAGCCCTGTCACAAGGAAAGGCCAGCCTGACCCGGAGAACGAGGGATGACTTATGATGTTGGCTTAGATGTCCCTCTGAACTCTTGTGAGTCTTGCTCAACCTGGCCATCTTCTCCTGTTTGATTTTTGCTCTTTTCCTCATCAAGGTTTATACTACTTATGTTCTCATCTCAAAGCAGAAATTTTGACTGTTCTTCCTCTAAGCTGGCTTTTCTCTCATCCTCCTTGGTGCTCTGCAGACTCCAGGCCCCACAGCGTACTCACCAGGGTGAGCCTGCTGGTCACCATTCAGTGGCCAACCTCACCAACCTATGAGCTCCTTGAGGAAGGGGGCAGGCTCACTTGCCCGCAGTGTTCCCGCACTGACTAACCACCCTGAATGTCTAGACTCAATGCAGGAACAAATGCATGAGCTAATTTTGATCAATAATGTGTAGCTGGCCATTCATGAGCGAAATCCTCCAACTCTAGGCTTAATTTTAGAGAGGAAAAACCAATCTGTCAGAGTGATGACAGCTCACCACACTTGCCTTTGTAGTTCTGGTATTTTCTTGAGTAGACAGGCAGAGGACCCCACAGTTGTTTCTGCCATTTCACACGGGACACTCAATCTTCCCTTAACTGTAGTCACACAAGCAGAATGTAGCCTTGGGCCTCATAATTGGCCTTGTAAATGTAAAACTTAAAAGTTTTCACCAACTCTCCTCTTTCATTGCTTTAGGATGGCAATGGGGAGACAGTGCAAACTGTTCCCTTATGGAGTCAAACCCTTTGACAGAAGTTAGCTGTTCTAAGAAGAAAATCAAGCTTAGATTCAAGGGATAAGGGAATCATTTCTGCCCAGACCCAAAGAACCCGAGAGTCTATATACTAAGGCCTCAGTGAGGCTGGTGGTGTGGCTCAGAGGCAGAGTGCTTGCCTAGTGCGCAGGAGGCCCAGGCTCAATCCCCAGCACCACAGACAAGCCAAAGAACATAGAAAGTGAGCGTGTCACTGATAGTAACTCCCAAATTCTAAAAGCTGGGGACTTAGAAGGGCAATGGAACATTCAAGAAAGATGGCCATGTAATTCTGAAAGTGCCAAAGGCTTGTATCTGACACCCCTGGTCACATCATATAGACATTCATGTTGATATGGCAAAGGCTTTTCAAATTCTTATAGAGCAAGATGCCCAGTTGGGATTTGATATGTACTACTAAAAGCCCCATTTAAAAAAAATTAGCTACTCTAAAACTTCTTTTACTTGCCTTCCCTGATTAGAGAAAGCAGTGAGACCCTAGAATGAAGCAAACATTTTGTTCAGAAATAGTCCAGAATGTCTTCTATGACCTGTGAAAGAAGATGATTCCTCTGTCTACAGCTTCAGGGTTCCGGTCATCCTCATTACGACATAAATAAATTGGTCACAGCAGCAGGAGAAACATAGCTTAAAAACCTTTCTCAGACCCAACATCTTCAGAAGGAAGGACTTGCCTAGGCACGGCCACCTGTGAGGGCAGCTTCTTCCAGTGACTTGGCTAAACACCCATCCTGGATGGAGGTCTTCTCCAGGAGCCTGGGCTCCTGTAATTTTCCACTGTTATTGTTCTGTTTGTCTGTATTTTAAAAAGTGGTTTGGGTTAAATTGGATCATTTGTCTTCCCGGTAGTTTTCCAGCCAGGTTTTATTTTCTCAAGGATCTATACTGCTCTGTTTAGCTGGAGCTGCAGCCAAGAACTTGACACCCACACGAGGCTGTGGTTTGAGGGGAGCAGCCAGCAATGAGCCTGGTCTCCTCAGAAGTCAGGGTCACTGCGCTGAGCTGTGGGTCCATATTTAGTGCTTCCTGAAACCATGAGATGGCCCGAGCCAGCCGAAAGATGACACTGGGTTCCTGGCACTTCCCGAACCTGGAACTTTCATAAAGAATAGAGTCAAACTATCAGAATGCTATGGCAAAGCCTGGTTAACTCAGTTTGCTCTCCTGTCGGCTTCTTCAATGTCATCGGACTACCTACCCTCTTAATCTGAAAATACTTTTGGTGCTGAAAAGCAGGATTTTGGCCACTGCCCTCCCTCCTCCTGATCTTTCATTTAGTCATGAACTTCATTTGCTCAACCCAAACTGACTATAAGTCAAGATGGGAGAAGGTTTGACAAGGAGGGAGTATTGCTTAGAAAATTCTAGTATCAAATAGGTATGGTGGTGCACACCTGTGATCCAAGCACTTGGGAGGTGAAGGCAGGAAGAGCAGGAGTTCATGGTCACCTGTGCTATACAGTGAGTACTGAGTTTGAGGGTATCCTGTGATATACAAGATCCTGGCTCATACACAAACACCCCAAGCCCAAGGCTTCCTGTGCCATTGAAGAATCTTTACTTTGGGGCTGCAGAGATGACTTAGCAGTTAAGGAGCTTGCCTGCAAAGCCTAATGACCTGGGTTCGATTCCCCAGTATCCATGTAAAGCCAGATGCACAAAGTTTACAGTGAGAGGTCCTGGTGTGTACCCAATGAGCAGAGTCACGATGAAGATGAAGGTATCTGGGCGATCGCACTTACTGCAGCAGATGCTGCCCTGAGATCTTTTCTCCTGGAGAAGACTCTGCGAGGGACAAGATGGTTCACTTGCCAGGCTACACATGAAGCCAGGAGGAGAGCCCAGAGAGGCTGGGTCTCAGACCTTGTGATCCTCAGCTCGCTCTGTTTTACTAAGACAACCCCTCCTTTCACTTGGAATATGATTTTGTTGATGTTGCAAAGTCTGGCTCAATATCAATATAAAACAGAGGGGACTAGGTATCAGATCAAAGGAGAACCTCTGAATAAAGACTATCTATTTATTTATTTATTGCAGTGCTGGGGGTTGAATCCAGGGCCTCATGTGTGCTAGGCAAGTGCTTTACCTGAACTGTATCCCCAGTCCTAGACCAATTTTGTGAAAAACTCCACAGCTCTGAAAGCAGTCCTATGTGACAAGCATTACAGTGTCACCATGGAGAATGGACTGCGTGTGCTTGAAGACATCAATATTTGAATCATGCCACGAAGCCAAAAGTAGGCCAATGGTGCTCTGTCACCAGCCCTCCATACTCAGTGAACAGCGCGGAAGCTGTGAACAGAGCCCCACATGGTGTGACTGGCAAAGCCCAGCACCTGCTGAACCATCGCCAGGAGATGGGGATGCTAAGTAGATTTGGTGGCCTCCTGAAGATGTGAGCAGGGACACTCATGGGCTCATATACACAGCCTTGTACCTTTTCGGTGACAAAGGCTTTTCTTCACTTTCCAGCTATTCCCCCTTACAATCTGGGGTTGGGGAGGGGAGTCTAGTCAGGACTTTTGATTGAATTATTCTTTTGGGAGAGAAAAATCAGTCATTAATCAAGTTAATATGCCATAGAGAGCCCAGTTTGTTAGATTCAGTAACATTGACTGTAACCGTAGGACATGAGAAAAACACTGCATCACAAAATAAGGGTTGTCCCTGTTACACACAACACACACACACACACACACACACACACACACACACACACACACACACACACGTACACACCCTCAGGAGACAAGAGTGCAACCAACTTCAAACAGACATTTGTGACCAAGGCTGTTCTCAGAGATTGCAGTGTGCCAGTAGGCTTATCATCCCCTCCCCGTCTCTCTACCACTGTTGTGGGCATATTATTGATCTGAGAAAGTCATGATGCCACAGGCATGCACTCCCAGCCCTAGGGAGGCTGTGGCAAGAGGATCATGAGTTTAAGGCCAGACTGCCAGACTATGCAGTGAAGCCCTGTCTCAAAAAGACAAAACAACTACATGGGCAGCAACTGTGTCTTTGAGCATCTTTCTGAAAGCCCAGGATCTTGTACCTCTCAACATCAGCAAGCTCTCTTGCTAATTTAGGCCTCTCCCTGGATATGTGTAGGACAGAGAGGACCCAGGGAAGACCTCTCCAGCCTTCTTCACTTTGCCCAGGGCTCTGAAAGAGCACCCCATCACCAGAAGACATATTTATTGATGGAGGGTAACAATTCATTCCAGAAACAACCTTTATACAAAAGGTGTTGCAGGGCCTTAGGCATGACTTCATACCTTCCCTTACTGATTTTATCTAACAACAGGGTGACAGTTCTGTGGGGTAAATACTGAACTTTACTGAATAAGGAAACAGACTTGCACAAGGCTGATGGCTCGTATACAGTGATTATACAGTTGCCTCCCTGCAACTTGTAATGAGGGCGTGTGTGTCAGGGGGTGTCAGGTAATTCCTCTCTGAACCTGTGTCAGGTTGGCAGAGAAGGAAAGGAGTATGTGTCCCCACAAAGAAATAATGTGACCTGTCCATGTGTTTACATGAGAAATAGTGGCGACGGAAGGAAGTTGATACTTTGATGTCATGCTGTTTCATCTGGAGGATTGCAGACCCTGATGAAGAGATTACGTTGAGTTAAAGCTTCCTTAGGGGCATCTGCCTTTGGATGGAAGACGAACCAGGGTCACAGAATCTAGCAACAAAGGCCAGGCCTGATCAGAAGTCCCATAAGAGGCTGGAGAGATGGCTCAGCTGTTAAGGTGCTAGCCTGTAATGCAGAAGGACCTGAGTTCAATTCCTCAGTACCCACATGAAGCCAGATGCACGAGGCGGAACATGAATTTGTTTGCAGTGGCAACAGGCCCTGGCATAAGTGTGCTCACTCACGGTCTGCTCATAAATAAATAGTAAGAAAACAAACAAATAAATGAAAGGATGATGTGATGAAGTCCAGCCAGCGCTTTACCCCATCAGCAGTCAACTACAGAGCAAGGGGCTCAAGGAGAGAGATGGCTGGATACAGCCAGTTAAAGATCCTGTACCTCAACAGGAACCGTGGAAATGAAGCAGAAACACCAGGGCCATCAGATTAAAAATGAAAACAACTGACAAAATCTTGAACTAGCAAAGATAAGGCACAATGGGAAACATACAGCATTGGCGGATATGTCAGAGCATGCCAAGAAGCACTGAAGGGCTGGAGAGATGGCCAGGCGGTTAAGGCACTTGCTTGCAAAGCTTGCTGTCCTGAGTTCAATTCCCCAGTACCCACGTAAAGCCAGATGCACAAGGGGGCACATGTGTCTGGAGCTCATTTGTAGTGGCTGGAGGCCCTGGTGTGCCTATTATCTGTCTCTGTCTCTCTCTCTCTGCTTGTAAATTAAAAAAAATGTAAAGAAAAAGAAGCATGAGAATGTTGTTAACAGGTCTGGAATCCCAGCACTTAGAGAGGCCAAATCAGGACTATAAGGTTGTTGTACACACAGGCCTAAAACACTGCCAAAGCCAAGCAAAACAAAACCAACCAGGAGGAGCTACAGTGGTTTAGTCCCTGGTAAGATGCACGGGCTCTGGTAACTACCCCCACCCATGCTCATGCCAGTGACCCTAATTTAAGTCAATGGGTCTCACACGCACACAAGACATCAAAGTAGAAGGGGTACTAGCTGGGAAAAAAGGGGTTCCAGTGGGAGGGGAAGTGAGGAAAGAGGTCAAGTGGCAGTAAGAGAGGATTATGATACATTATAGACAGATACAAAAAACCCTTACTTTAAAATTTGTAAGAAAATACAAAACAAAAACTATTAAAATTAAACTTTAGGCACATCTGTATGTTTTATTTTTTGTACATGACAAAGTTTATTTAATGACAGAAATGGAGAAGTTTCCTTCAAAATGTAAAAACACTTTCATGGTTATGAACTAGAGTTTTTTTCTCCCTTCCTCCCTCCCTCCCTTCCTTTTTTCCTTTCTCTGTCTCTCTGTCTGTCTCTCTCTCTCTCTCTTTGAGACAGGGTATCATGTAGCTCAGGATGGCCTCAAACATGCTAGGTAGCTGATGATGAACTTGAACTCCTGATCCTCCTACCTCCATTTCTCAAATAATGGGATTACCACAACTGTCCTCTATTTAAACTGTATTGTTTGATTTACTACAAAAATCAGGTGATAATTTCACTGGTTTGAATTGAGAAGTACCACTATCAAGGCACCTAAAAATCAATGAAATACAACGGTACAAAGGCAGAAATGCCCTCCCTCAAGCAAATAATGCTGTGCTGTCTCTAGCTTTAGGGGTCACTCAGGAGGGCATCTCCATATAGAGTCCTCCCTGTTTAACTTGCTTGCAAAGTCTTGACCACCAGGCTGAATGCTGATGCTGTGTGCCAGCCAGATGGCAGCTGCCAGGCTCCCAAATCTAGAGGAAGGAGGACTCCTCTGCCCCCTGTGGCTGTTGTTTAAGCCCTTGAGGCCCTGTTTTCCTCCTTTCTGCCAATAGTACCTTAATCATGATGTGTTTACAAATAGGTCAAGCAATCATACCACAGTTTTTAGAGCATAGAGGCATTTAACCCAGTTAGTGGGTCCGTGGAGGCTGTCTGGGGTCCTAGGAGCCTCAGTGGACTCTCAAGGCTGTCTGGAAAGTCTGAGATGCCACAAATAACGTGTGTTGGCAGCCTGAACCAGGGGGCTGGAGGATGGTTCAAGGATTAAAGGTGCTTGCTTGCTTGCAAAGCCTGATGGTCCAGTTTCAGTTTAATGTCTTCCTCTGCTGTTTCCTGCTGCCTTAAATGTAGTGTGTGTGTGTGTGTGTGTGTGTGTGTGTGTGTGTGTTCATATGCATGTGGGCACATGTGTGGTCAGGTTTTCACAGCCTGTCTTCCTCAAAGACGAGTCTCTCTGAACCTAGAGTTCACCGATTCAGCTAGGCATGCTAACTAGTGAGCCCTAGGGACACCCTGACTCTGCCTCCCCAGCCCTGGGATCACAGGCACTCACCCCTGAACTTGGCTGATATGTGGGGTGCTGGGGATCTGAAAGGTAAGCCCTTTCCTGAGCGATCTCCACAGAACCTTTTCATCCTTGGAAATGCAGTTTTTAGAAGAAATTTAATAGCGTCCAGTGACATTTCAGTTCAGGGCAATATCACTGAAACTGACGTTGTACTTTCAGGTGAAGAGACGGCCAAGCTCGGCACTATTCCTAACCTAGGTCTGTGTAAAAGTTTTGAAGTGTTCCACTGTTTGTGTTTGGCAATCTTTTCTTAACGCTAAAAAATACACTGCAGGAAACACTCCTTCTCTTTACTGACAGGAAAAGAAAGGGTACTCCCAGAGCTATTTGTTAAATTTCACATTGACCAAATAAAAAATTTAAAAATTGCACCTTGAAGATTAAAGCAATAATAATTCTGAACACGCCTTCTCTGATTGTGGAAAATCACTAAACATATTTTGGTCTTAGTGAGCTAATAAGCTTTATTTTTATCTTCCAATTCCTTGGTATGGAATCCAATGCTTTGTCACAGGTTCAAATGCATTCAGTCTATCCAAAACTACAGAAGAAAACTGTTTCTCCATAGTTATTTACTTCTACGAGAAGATACACTGAACGCAGAAAATATGACAAGCTATTTGTCACTACTTTCTGATCCTCGCAAACACATGGAACCACACTTGTCCCACACAACTGTTACATGCTTTCTTGGCTGATGCAAAAATTGAAGAATTCAAAGAGAAAAATACCGATGAGAAGAAAACAGGAAGTCCCATCTTGGAAAAACACTCAATCCACCTTCTATGCAAGCCACAGAAAGATTAGAAAAACTAAGTATTTGTTGCCATTGGCTGTAAACTTTGAAGAGGAATAAAACCTTAAAATACGCCTGGAATGAAACCAAATCACCTACTCGGTGATTCTTGTAAATATATTTCAAAGGAAATACTAAATAGAAACCTCACATTATTTTCATTTCCAGCCTGGACAGGAAAACATAGATGCCCCTGTTTTCAGGTACCTTTCTCCTTGTGCACAGGGGTCTGGCTGAGGGGTGGGGGTTCTTAAGACACCCCCCACCCACAAGATAGTCTTAGTCTCAGCAAAAGGAATGAGGAGACTGGAGCTCAGAGAAGTTATTCCCCAAGGCTGTAAGTCTACTAAGAGGATTGGGACTCGTGTTCCCCTACACTACCTCTGGTGCCTTAAGTACACAACGTATCCTCTCTGAGATCCAATGCCCTCAACAAAATAGAAATGCTTCTCTGAATCTGTGTCATGTACAGCAGATTTTAGGGTTCACTGAAATGAAGTATCCATGGAGACAAACCATCAAGCCTCTAGCTTTCCCCCAAAGCACCAACAGAGGACACTGGATAGTCTGGAGTTGTGAGTCCCCAACTCTAAGCCCTGGCACACAGGTACCCAGCATGCTCCAGTGGAACTCAAGTGTGTGGCCTTGGATGAGAACACACTGAATACTAGTTATGAAGACATTGTGTGTGGCATATCTAAAAGCCTTTTGAACTCAAGGAAAGGTGTAGCAGGTGAGTCTAGTTTCCATATGATGGACACCAGGAAAGATGGCAAGCCTGGGGGCGCTGAGGGCATGAAACGACCGTGGTGAGTGTGTACACAAATAGACCTGGGGTCGACATCGGTGGAGGGCAAGGAGAACAGGGCCTACATACAATCTGCTGGAAGAAATAGACCTTCTTGTCTGCCTCCAGTATTCTTTGCTCCTGAGTTATTATCCTTGAGGCAGGAAGTACCTCCTTCATTCCACATGGAGGCTGTCAACTGAATAAAGGAGAGAGAGGGGCTGGGGAGATGGCTTAGTTAGTAAAGTGCACATTGTACAAGCACAGAGATTGAGTTCAAGTCCCCAGCACCCATATGAATGCCAGGCTTGGTGGCATTTGCCTGTAATTCTAGGCAAAGACAGGTAAATCCAGGCGACAAGCTGATTAGTTTAGTCTAGCTGAATAGACAGCTGTGTAGAGCAATCAAGGAAGGTGCCTGACATTGATCTCTGGCCTCCTCACCTGTGGCCACACACATACACACTGACTGCCCATCCCTGAAATCATGTAAGCTAAAGGTAGGGCAAAGCCTAGAACACAACAAAGGAGACATAGACTGAAGAGAGATGTGTTCACAGAGCCTGGCTGTGGGCTCAGGTAGACGGGGAAGCTGTGGGCCTCTGCCACTCAGCTGACCCACACGAGGTCCACATGTGTGCAGGGACAGCTCCCAGGAGCTGCCTGACTCTTAAAGGCCCTTGATGGCTGCTTTGTTCAATGGCTCATGGGAGTTTCTCCAACGCACAGAGGTTGGACCCACAAGACATCCTGTAGCCTCCCTAAATCAGAGCTGGGTATCTAGGAGGTGCCTAGGGATGGAGAGGCGGGAGAGACGGGCAAAGGGTCAGGCAGTCAGCGCAGCAGGCTCACAGGGATGGGTGCTGGGCACATCCGTGTACTGACCTGTCCCTGCCTTAGCTCCCCTTACTGTGGAGATACCTGGTCCTAACTAGTCTGTTGGGGGACTTCGCAAGGGCCAACTTCATGGCCCAGCCAGCTGAGTGGCTTTTGCAGCAGCACTCAACCCCTCCCCCAGGAGCAGTGACCTGCCACCTGAAGTCAGAGGGTGCAGGGAGTCCTCTGTCATAGCTGTCTGTGATGCGGATGCCCACTGGGGAGCTCATGTTTTCCTCTAAGTAGTAGGAGCAATGCTAACCAGTGATCCATTCGGGCCTGCAAAGCAAACTGTTTGCCAAGCTTATCTGATGGCAGGCTGGTGTTGGGTAAACAGAAAATCTCTAGGATCTGTTTGCACTGTGAGAGCAGAGGGAATGCATGCATCTAGGCCCGGCTCTCTTCTCTCAGGCAGTGGTGAACTGGTACAAATTCCAGGAAGGCAAGACTGTGTGGGCAGGAGAGCATGGTTGGGAATGTGCTGGAACAACAGCCCATCCTGGGCCAGCAGAGCGCGTTTTCAAAGGACACTTATTTTAGGCTGAATGACTCAAGCTAGAGCTGTACGCTGAAGTTTCTAGAGCACCCAGTCCTGACCATGACAGATCACAGAGTGGTGGCAGTGGGGACACACACACACACAGGACAGGGACAGTGGGGTCACAGAGAACAGCTCTAACCATGGAGATGAACAGAGCTGGTGCAGCGCAAGGCAGGACTTCCAAGGGGCCCTGGAGGATGAGCCAATTAAATACGCTTTCTCTCCCTCTACTTCCTTCTTGGAATCCTAATTACTTAACAGTTCTCCTACCAGAAAACCTCCTTCTGCTTGCTGCGAGATCACAGTCTAAAGATAAATGTCCCCAGATTTATTAACTGCTCTAATTTTGAAAGGTGCTGCGGTTGGAGGCCAGCCCCCAGAGGCAGAGCCCTCCTAAACATACAGCAAATTCTCTTTCCCATGGAGGTGAGAAGCACGATAAACAAATGAGTGAACCTGCCAGGCAGCATTATAGAGTCAGCTTGCTTCTTAAACAGACATGGCCTTCGGAGTTGTAAAGCAAGACTTGGAAGGAAGCAGTGCCCTCTTCTTGGGAGTACACGAATGCGGCATTTTGCACTACATTGTCTGAGGACTTTGAAGAAACTACTGCATTTTCTTTTCTTTTTCTTTTTTATTGTCCATAATTGTTTAGTGGGCCAACAATGAGTTGTTATCCCCAATTCCTCATTGTCCCCCTCCCCATCCCCAGTCAGCTAGATATCCTCCTCTGTGGGCCGTCTGGATCAGTCTTTGTGGCAGGGGACCATGGATAGCCTAGTCTTCAGCTGGGTTCTCCTGACCCAAGGGTGTTGTTACTGAGGGTGCCAGGGGAGGCAAGAGAATTAGAACCCAGCCCCTGAGTGCTCCAGAGAGCCTGCTGTGAGGTCCCTTTGCTCTGGGTGCATGTTCTGAGGGAGTGAATTCCAAAGCGGTGCACAGGGCAGTGTGGGCTTTGTCCTGAGAGAATTCCCTCGACCCACCCATCCACCCACTCTATCTCACTCATCATCCACCACAGCGAGCAGCTGCTCTCTTCTCCAGGCTAATCCTTCACGTCTGTGCACAGAAACCATTTTCCATTTCCCCTGTGGCATGCTAATGGTGACATGGACCTCAGATGTTGGCTTGGAGCCGTTACTACCTAATATGAAAATGTAGCGAGTAAGAGAGTGGAAAACATTTACCTTCACAACAGCAGTAACATCCAATCCCTGAACACTGCTGCTCATTACTTCAGGTTCAAAAAAGAGATACAACTTTTATCCTGACCAAGAAATCATGCAATGTTACTCTGTGGTAATTAGGCTCATTTAGAATGTGACAGTCATGTGGCACTGATTAATAGGACACGATACATTAAGAAAGACAATGGCAGGTTCTTTAAGCCAACCTTCCCCCTCTCCATATGAGGCGCTCAGGGATTCTGCAGGTTCAGGCGCGACATGAGCAGAGCCTATGGGGTTGGCAATTGTTCCTTCTGCAATGGGACACTAGCAGTGTCCTGTTCCGTGGAGCCTTTTGAGAATTGAAATTATATTGGGAGCTGGGAAGATGGCTCAATGGGTGAAGGACCTGAGTTTGGATCCCTAGTACCTAAACAAAAGCGGGGTGTGGCAGTGAGTACAGGTAATCCCCAGCATCCCAGTGCTGGAGAGATGGGGGTACGGGAGGAGGTCTTTTAGGGCTCACTGCACAGCCAGTCCAGCCCTTGGTGGGCTCCAGCTTCAGTGAAAGACCTTGACTCAGAAAATAACGTGGAGAGAAATGGAAGACACCCAACACCGGCCTTTGCACACACATGTGCACGTCCACAAACTGTGCATAGTCATACACACATGCACACCACAGTCATACACGTGCAAAAAGATTTGACATACTTCCCTTTGATAGTATTAGAGTAAAATGAAGCTGAAAATGTGCTTTTTGATGGGATACTTTTCCAGAAACGTTTCTATCTGACGTTTCAGAGTATAACACAGAGTGGACATATATACATCCTAGTTACATATAAGCGAGTTGTAATATTCTAATCATAATTTTCAGTTCTCCCATACTTGTGCCATTTCAACACGTTTTGAAATCACTTAGGGTACAAGTTGCCTAATTTAATAGCTACTTAAAAATAAAATGAAATAAGCCGGACGTAGTGGCGCACGCCTTTAATCCCAGCACTCGGGAGGCAGAGGTAGGAGGATCGCTGTGAATTCAAGGCCAGCCTGAGACTACATAGTGAATTCCAGGTTAGCCTGGGCTAGAGCAAGACCCTACCTCGAAAAACCAAAACTAACTAACTAACTAAATAAAAATAAAATAATCAGTTAAAAAATATTATCCCCCCCCCCATGTAGGATCTCTTCTTCACAACTGTTCCCTGCCAGACTTCAAAACCTTTAAATATCATAAGACATCTTTGGGTGGGTGAAAACCAAATTTATAGAAGCCCACTGTTTGTTGAGGCCTAAAACAAATATTTAGCCCAATTTTCATAATGACCCTGTAATGGTTCTCCAAGAGTCCACTAGAGTACTCCCTGTCTGGTCGTCTCTGGTGAGTGCTTGCTCTTTTCTTCTGACCCTTTTCTGGGGAGGCCTGGCTATGGCCTGGAGGGCAGGCCTGACGCTGCAGATCATGGGTGCGGGGTGAGTCCCAGGAAAGGCTCCTGGTGGCTCTTCTGTTAGATGTGAGTACCATCAGCTTAACTGTCTTTTGGAGGCCTCTTGTAAATGGAAAAAGGAAATAATTAACAGATACTGGATCCCTAAACTGATTCCTGATAAAGTGACAGAAGAGGAAGAAACGGGCACACGGTGCCTCTGCGCTGGGGAATTCATTCTCTACTCCAGGAAGCCCATGATATTTTAGATATAAAAACAAAACTTCAGGTTGGGGAGATGGCTCGGTGGCTAAGAGAGCTTGCTGTGCAAGCCTGAGAACTGGAGCTCGAATCCCTCCAGCCAATGGAAAGCCAGATGCAGTGGCACAGGCATCGGTCATCAGAGTGCCCAGGGCCAGATGCGAGGCAGAGCCAAGCTGGGAGGTCAGCTTGCTTGAGACACTGCCTCACTCAAGGGGGAAGGTGAGGACTTCATCAAGGTTGTCCTCTGACCTTTCCTTTTATGTATGAAAATGTTTCCTGTGTCTCTTTCTGCCCACACATTAACCAACTACTGAGTCACAGTGTTCTGTGTGTCTGCCGTGATGGTTCTTATTTTGCAGCGAGTGTTTAAGGATTATGATATTTCTTAAGCATCGTTTTCTTAGGAAGCAACCCTTGATCTGAATTAGTTATCAGAACAGTAAACCTATTACAATGTGTTCCATTTTTATATGTATGTCTCTATTTTTTAAATATGTAGAGGGAGGGAGGAAGAGAGAGTATGGGCACCCCAGGGCCTCCAACCACTGCAAAAGAACTCCAGATGCATGCACCACTTTACGCATTTGGCTTTACATGGGTACTGGGGAATCAAACACAGGCCAATAGGCTTTGTAGGCAAGTGCCTATAACCACTGAACCATCTCCCCAGCCCTGTATGTTGGTCCCTAAATTATAAATCTCTATAGGCACATACTATGTCCCTCTAAGAAAGTTTATATGCCACTTAGGGAGTGAGTATGTAAGGGAGAACGCCTACATGTGTTGATGAATACAACACAATGAAAAGCTCTGATTTTTTTTTCCGTTTTCTTTTCTCCCCCCCCTCCCCAGGTAGGGTCTCGCTCTAGTCCAGGCTGACCTGGAATTCACTATGTAGTCTCAGGGTGGCCTTGAACTCACGGCGATCCTCCTACCTCTGCCTCCCGAGTGCTGGGATTAAAGGCGTGCTCCCCCACGCCCGTTTTTTTTTTTAATTATTTTTATTTTCTATTCACTTTTTTTCAGTTCTCTATTTCTCCACAAATACAAACTCTTCATGGGGTAGGAAAACGCCTTTCTGTAGAGATGCAGAGTAGCCAGTGTGGCCTGCAAGCGTTCAGTCCTCCAGGTTGTGTCTAGGGACCCCGTGAATGGGTGGCCTCCAAAGAAAACTCTGGCCCCACAGGAAGTGGGGTGATGACTCAACAGGAGGGAGGATCCTTCCTCTGAGTCAGCCTGGTCTCAAAGTGACCCCAGAGTAAGCACTGAGCTCCCCAAGCCAAAACAGAACTAAGCTCTGAAACCAAGATTTTGCTCACAAAGGAGCCTACACAGGAAACTGGTTGTGGATGCCAGCCGAATGCCAGCCCCAGATGTGGACTGGGTTCACTCTGGCTTTGGAGCCTGGTCTTCTGACTTCGTGGGCACTGTGTGCCACCAGCTATGGGAAGGAGCAAGCAAAGCAGAGCTCCAAATCTCTTGGGAAAGGAGAGTATCCATTATGAAAGAAAAGATTTAGCACAATAGTGATGAGTGAGGATGTCACGGCTGCACCAAGTTCGTTAATAATTTTCACTGATTTTGAATTTAAAGTACCCAAGTGACATGACTAATTATATCATCTAAGAACCTAGTGCCCAGCCATTTATCTTAGGGATCTTTGGCAAGTTCAACCCCCCACACACACTTATACAGAACTACATGTTTCGTTTCTTCTTCCCTCTCAGAAACCACTATTCTGGGATTCCCTGGCTTACTATTCCTGAATGATCATCTTATTTCTAAAACTGAAAGTATTCAGGAGAGAAAAAACAAAACAAAACAAAACCCTTAGGGTGAGATGAAAGCTTGCAAGTCATTGTGAAGGCCACGCTTACCTCTTTATTGAAAGTACTCACTGGATGGGACAAACACTACTGTTTCCATGGCGACAAAATGCCATTTTACAGAGAATTATGATTTCACCAGGGCACTTCGGGGTGAGGAAAGTAGGTGGGAAATAAATGGACTATAAAAAGTAAAAGATAAATCATGTTTGTATAAGTACAGGTCATGAGCCTTTAGGTGAAGCCCACACAGCCTTCTAAATGAGTTAACTCCCAAGCCCCAAGCGGCACTCCACAGCGCTGGGCTTTCAAAAGTGCTAACTCTACCAGACAAACAAGCTCAGCCGCTTCAGATCAGCTACAACAAGAGCAAGGACAGACCAAGAAAGCGACAGGGAGAGGCAAGGAAGGAGGAGAGAGCACCCCAAGAACCTCACAGGAGCTGGGGTTCTTCCCTGAGAACTGCGCTGGCCTCTCTGTCACGTCATCCTCTTTGGAGGAACCCTCCATGTGCAATGGCTTGATTTTGTTGGGAGACTGGATTGCTGGTTCTGGCTCCTAACTCGGCATCTACCGTGGGCCCATTTGAATTGCCTGGTGGGCGTGGGCTGTGGGGATGGTTGTTCACCTTGTCCCCAAATGCAAGTGAACAACCAGCCTTGTCTAATGAAACAGAAGCATACTGAAGCTGTGATTTTTCAGACCGCTGGATTTTTAGTTTACTAGTGTGTTACCACATTTCTATTTCAAATGAAACCTCTTTCCTTGGGGTTTAACTCAAGGAGGGAATTTTGCTTAAGATCCTGTGTTTTGTCAAACAGATGCCTGAACATTATATTATTTATTTATTTATTTGGGAGAGAGAGAGAGAGAGAGTATACCAGGGCCTCTAGCCACTGCAAATGAACTCCAGATGGCCCTGCTTGCAAATAAATAAATATTAAAGTAAAAACCAAGGACAAGATCTCTCTACTTCCATCTCTCAAACCCACTAAAGACTGGTCCTGTTGAGCCAACTTCTTCCCCTCAGCCCCAGCTTCCACCTCCCCATGTCCCCATTCTCTCAGCCCAGCAATAGTCCTGAGCATCACACACACGAGGTTCCTTGCCCTGGTTCCGGGGATCCCTCTCCTGGTCCCACTTAGCCCTCAGAGTAGTTTCAGAGGCTAAGGTCTTTGAGAAGTGCTATCATCTCCCAAACCTGATCCTATCATTCATTTCTCACCATTTTCACAGACAACTGTTATTTCCTGCGTGACAAGGACATTTATTTCATTCCTATATGGCTCCCTCACTAGATCACAAAAGGCATGAGTGTGTATGAGTGTGTATGAGTGTGTGTGTGTGTGTGTGTGTGTGTGTGTGTGTGTGTGGTCAGTGTACTAGCTGGGTCCTGGAAATTTTCAGGTATATAAAAACGTAATGAGGGCTATAGAGATGGCTCAGCAGTTTAGGCACTTGCCTCCAATGCCTAATGACCCAGATCTGATTCCCTGTACCCACATAAAGCCAGATGCACAAAGTGGCGCATGCATCTGGAGTTCATTTGCAGTAGCAGGAGGCCCTGGTGTACCCATTCTCTTCCTCTCTTCTCTCTCTCTTTCTCTCTCTCAAATAAATGAAATATTTTTTAAAATGTAAATGATGATACTCTAATTGGATAAAGTCAGTTTTTTTTCCATCTTAATATAATCTGTTTCTAACACCAAGATAGTGTCTTATGGAATTCCATATCTATATTTCAAGGATACACTTTGGATCTGTTCATCGAAGAATCTACAAGGATAGCACATGCTGGCAACCGACACCACCTCCTGAGGTGACTTAGCTCCAGAATTTCCCAACCCCCACACCTCTCGAAAGGACAGTTTAGCCCCATCAATTTCATGGCAGGTAGGGCAGGGGACGCTCCCAACTCCAGAGTTCCATTGTTTACCCAAAGAGGACTTTCTGAACTGCCTCTACGTACAAAGTGAACTAGAATGCTTCAGGCCTTAGCTTTTCCAGTCTGAAGAGCTCTGAGCTACAGTGCTCTCATACACCAGTGTCTTATTCTGTCCTTCTGAACGTCACGTGGCCCTCTGAAAAGTGTACTTCTGCAAGAACAAACTGTACAATACTCTAGCTGTGTGACTTTTACAAGCACAAGAGAGCTTCGTTTCAGAATCCCCCCCACTAATAACACATGTTGACCTCTACAGAGCAAGATCTCCAGGCTGACTTCTGGACACTTTGTATATTTCCTGGGCTGTACCACATTTGAACATTTTAAAAATCAATGCCCATGGTGCTGCCATGAAAGGCACATTTCCCCACCTGTCCACTAGTGCACAGGTGCCCTGCTGAAGCGCATCTGTATGCATGCATATCAATGCACAGGTGTGTGTGTGTGTCTAACACAGGTAGAGCCATGACCTTGAAGCCATTCTCATCTGTTTCACCACCTTCCTTCTCCCTCTGACCATCATTCAAACAGGAAGAACTCGAGGCTCTCTGTGATGTCCAGGGAACCCTGTGTCTCTACTCTTACACACTGACATGCAGTTCTTTGCTTCTCTTGTCTGTTAGTTTTTACAGAGAACAACATACTCGTTAACCCCTATCCACACAAACAGAAAGGCAATGCCAAGAGCATACCCACTGCCAGGAACCACAAAGCAAAGAGACACAGTGACCACAAGTGCCCGAGGGCACTCAGGCTTGGGAAAATGCAGGGCCTAAGCACAGACACCCCTCAGATCAGTTCTAGGACATCTTGGAAACCAAAAGTCTTGGGCATTCCAGCCTCTCACACACAGAGCAATAGTACGTGCAAATCCTCTCTTGTGCTGCAAATCACCTCTAGATCACTTCTAATACTTAAAGCAATGTAACTGCTATATAGGTAGCTAAGCATATTTAGGGAACATGGCAGGAAAAAGAAGTCTGAGTGTGTTCGATACAATGTACAGTTAGTTGGCTGCCTCGGCTGATGTGGGGACCACCACACCCCTAAGCTCAAGTTGGACCGGATTCTCTGACTCTTGCTGCTTGAGTCTTGTAACTCTTCAAGGAAAGACCAAGGGCTCTGGTCAATAACTCAGCCAAGGTGAGCAGTTGACTGCTGGCGATGGCCACCTGCTTCCTGTCCACACATGCACATTCGCTGGGCCGCCTGACTGAAAAGTCAACTGGAGGAAGGGGACAGCCATCTTGGGAAAGATGCTGTTTTCGGACTACCTCATTTGAACAAGTTGTCTGTCAAGAAACCCCTGGGAGGGGTCAGTCAGAGAAGAGAGGGGTTAGCTTAGAAGCACCAAGAAATGGGGGCAAGCCAAGTCCAAGTCCAGTTTCTTCTATGCTTTGAACAGCTGCATGGGTGACTTGTTCTCACTCCGTCAGGGTGACTTGAGGCAGGAGAAGGGAACATCACCGAGTGAGAAGGAGAGGAAGACTCGGTTTAGACACCACCAAACTCAGTGACCTTGAAAGTCAATCATCACCATCTTTAAGTGAGGGCTTAAGAATCTCCGAGACACTCGCTCCTGAGCCGCCTCTGTTCTCTCATAAAAAAGGTTTTTCTTTCAGCCTCAGTATTTTTCAAGAAGCCCAAGGGTTTCAGTCACTGAACGTCCATGTCAAGAACACTGGACTGACTGGTCATCCGAAAGCCTGTAACAGGTTGGTCTGGTCCCAAGAAAAGCTGCTCCAAACCTCATCCACCCAAGAACAGGGCAGGCAACACCCAGCCTCTCCATGAACGAAGCTGACAAACTGTCCCCGGAAGGAGAGATGTGACAAAAGAAACAGGCTGGAACGTGTGCCTTGTCCATGAAGCTTTCAAAGGCGCATTGCCACAAGTTTCCAGTTTTTAATTCAAAAGCAATATAAAATCATCTCAGATGACTCCTGGCATGGTGTTTGCTATGTCACTGGAGAAAATGCCTCGGCTCCTGTAGACAGGAGCTCTCTTTTTTTCTGTTGTTTTTGCCAAACACACAGATGGAAAGGATGCAGTGTGCAGGAGTCTCGGAGAGGCGATGACTCAAAGCTTAGAGGCTCTGTTTGCTTTCCAAGGCTCACTCTGGAACCCTGCGCTGGTGACGTGTCAGAGGCCACCTGACCACACCACGCGAGGGGAGAGTGATTGAAAGGTGGAAATAAGGGACGAAAATGGGAGGGAAAGAAGAGAAAGTGGAAGAGTTTCAGAAAGAACCTGGGTATTTCTGAACTACCACGAGAACACATTTGCTGCGTGGTTCATCTCCCGGAACCCTTTTACACACTGTTTCCCCAGAGACTAACCTCCTCCTACTATATCGATCCACAGACGTGTGACACCTGCCATCACTTTGTCTGTTTAAGTTCATGCACGTGAAGAAACAAAAGGTTGAGTATTTTGCCTGGAGAACTGTTTCCCGGTGGCAGCAAGGTCACAGACCTGGCTACATGACCCACAGTGTCAGCATTCAGCTGAGGCAGGGTTCACCTGTCTCAGAAAAATTATAGCGGGGCGTGGCGGCACACACCTCTAATCCCAGCACTCGGGAGGGAGGGAGGTGAAGGTAGGAGGATCGATGTGAGCTGGAGGCCAGCTTGGTACTGCAGAGCGAGTTCCAGGTCAGCCTGGGCTAGAGTGAGACTGTAGCTTGAAAAAAAAAAAAAACAAAAGAAAGAAAGAAAAAAACAAAACAAAACAGGTTAATCTTCTGGGACTGGGAAGATGGCTCAGCCACTCAAGTCACTTGCTTTCAAAGCCTGCTGGCCCAGGCTCAATTCCTAAGCCAGACACAGAAAGTGACTCCATGGTCTAGTGCTCATTTGCAGCAGCGAGACACCTTAGCATGTTCCTATACACACACATGTAAATAAATGAATAAAAAAAATAAGCCTTCCACAAACATTAAGCTTCCACATATTCGGGGGTGGGGGGAATCTGATACAATAGAAACAGCCTTTGGTTGAAAATAATCTAAGAATTAAAAAAAGTGCTGTGACTATAACCGGAGTGATTAATTTCTACTGTGTCCCATCTATGTAACCATGGCAACAGGAGACCTGGATAAATGAGAGAAATAAGGGATCCTTCACATTATGGTTCTCTGATGCAGGAGTTTTAATTTCCTTAAGGAAATGACTAACATTAAATCAGAGGTTCCTTTATCTTCTTTTTCCCCCGTGAAAATCAAGTCAACTCTGCTGGGGAATAGCATTCAACCTGTGTAAATAAATACCAGAAACAGTTATATTTTCCAGAGAGGCCCGTCAGCAGTTTCCTTTTCGAGAACTGACATTTAATGTTCTTCAATGAACAGGCACGTCATATGCTCCCTTCCCTCCTCCTGTCACAGGTGACAGCCAATTGATGGATTCGCTTATGACCATTCACGACTTGTACTGGCCACTTGTATCTCTGGTCTGGGCTGTAATGTGCTACAAGTGACACTACACACTGGATTCCAAAGACTTAATGGGGAAAATATTCTCCATAATAATTTTATTTTATTTTATGTTGAAATGATAGTATTATGGATACACTAGGCTAAATAAACGTAGTATTAAAGTTAAAGTCACCCATTTATTTTTCACTTCTTTTGTGAAGAAACTAGAAAACTTTGAGCTTCATGTGATTCATATTGCATTTCTGTTGGAAAGCCCCACAGGAGGAGGCCTGTTTCCTAGCCATCTGAACAGAGTGAATACTTCACACTTCAGAAATAGCCCACAGCAGAATCACACCATGACCCTACCCTGGGCCCATCTGCTCAGAGATGGGATCTGCGATTAGAATATCTCTTACCATGTCTAAAAAGGTACAGTTCCTTTTGTTTTTCAGGACTATTCAGTGTGCATTCAGAGAAAATACTTACCAATACAAGCTCAACTAATAAAAGAAAAATTTAGGTTGAGTGTCATGGCGCACACCTTTAATCCCAGCACTCAGGAGGAAGAGGTAGGAGGATCGCTGTGAGTTCAAGGCCACCCTGAGACTACATGGTGAGAGCAAGACCCTACCTTGAAAAATCAAAAAAGAAAAGAAATGTTTTTTTTTTTAATTCCAGGAAAAAAAATTTAACCACAATTTTTCAAATACAAGATATACATGAAAACCATTTCTGCCCTTTTTTTCATGCTCTATGTACCTACTGGTAAATGCAACCCCTACTGGAATTAATGTGAGGCTATCTGGGTTGAGTGGTACTGATTGCAACATTGTGTAACTTTACAACTCTAGGAAACACATAATGTGAACTGGACATCTGAGATGGAGCATGACCATTGCTAAGGCCAAAGCATGAGCCTTGGTGATAACTGGACAGTCAGACAGCTGAACTTACATGACTTTATAAGAAAATAACTTGGGTTCATTCATTTTATTGGTCCGGAGAGCTCTGCATGTACTTCCATGTCAGTGAACCTATCGTTCAGAACGTCAGAATGAACAGCCTGTTATTTTAAAATAGAAGCAATCCTGTTTATAAAATGAACAATTTGCTATTGAAATGTTATATGGCAGAAAAAAAAAGCAATACAGTATGGAATTTGGTTGACTCTCCTACAAATAATTCTGGAATTGGGAGGCTGACAGAAACTAAGTGGATATTCTCAATGAAACTGGAGATCACAATACACACAAGACCTTGCACTTCCCAGAGTCGGATGCAGCAGAAGTCATTTCTACATTTAACCATCTCTGTCTTCCTGAGGTGCTGCCCAGATAAACAGGCAGCAGACGGAACCCGACAAAGAGTAGGCGGTATGTAAGAGTATCTTACTGACCAAGACTGCTGAGCCCCAGACAGCCGGACAAACCCTTCTCCATAAATACACCAGGCAAAACCATCTGTCTTCAGCAGAACCAGCTCTTCCTTCAAAGGGAAAAGGTTCTGATGAAATGGGAACAAGAAAAAAAAGGGAGGGGGATAAAAAAGGAATTTTTCCAGATTTCTCATTGGCAAAGAGAAAGAACTGAAACAAAGAACAAAGGAAGGGATCTCAAGGTAGAAAAGATTGTATGCTGTATGCAACGTGGTCTTGTCTGAAAATCAAAACCAAAATTAGACTAGAAGGCTATAGGAAATGAATTAGTCATTGTTTTCTCAATAGAAAAATATATTTTTAAAAATTGATTTCTCTTTTAATGCTAAAACTAAGCTACATTTTAATTAGGGATGAATGATGCATGTCCACAGTCATGAATTCTAAACTTCAACAACTCATTTTGTCCCATAACTAAACCAGCTCTTTGTTCTGGGTTGAGAAAAGCTGTGTTCCAGCCAGAACAGGCAAGTTAAGGAACACAGCCCTGTGCTTTGAGATCATGTAATCCCTGCCAGCAGTGCTTGCTGACACACCTTCTTCTGATGCTATAAAAGGGTCCTTGGCTCTTAAGAATGAGGTGCCAAGTTCAAAGTCTCTACTGCATTATCTCTGTTCCAGCCCACAGAACCTGGCTTAGCCTGTCAAAGATCCTATCAATGCCCAAGACTCCAGCTTCTAACCCAGAAAAGTAAACGCTATCACCTTCCCGGCACAATGCAATGGAAGTTACATTGAAGAACAAATGTAATAAGGAATCTAGATGTGGGGCTGGGGAGATGATGGCTCAGTGGTTAAAGGCACTTATTTGCAAAGCTTAAAGACATTAAGTTTGACTCCCCAGTACCCACGTAAAGTTAGATGCACAAAGTGACACATGTGTTTGGAGTTTGTTTGCAGTGGTGGGAGGCCCTGATGTGTCAGTGTCTTTAACCCTAGCACTCAGGAGGCAGAGGTAGGAGGATTGCTATAAGTTCAAGGCCAGCCTGAGACTACATAGTGAATTCCAGGTCAGCCTGGACTAGAGTGAGACCTGATCTTGAAAAACCTAAATAGAATAATATAGCTGCAAAGCTGGGCATAGTGGCAACTGCACTCAGAAGATATGAGGGGGGGCAGGAGGAGCAGGAGTTCAAGGTTGTCCAAACACCACCAGATCTAACTGCACAGAGAAAGATGCTCTGAGATGTTGAAGGGAACAGGGCATGGCCCATAACTGTCAGTCATGGACAGAGAGGCCAGTTTGCTTGACTGGTTCTCAGGTGTTTAAAAAGAATTTACTATTTTCTTTTAAAAAATACTTTATTAATTTGAGATGAGAGAGAGAGACAGAGAGAGAAAGAGAGAGCACGCCAGGCCCTCCTGTCACTGCAAATGAACCCCAGACACATGTGCCACTTTGTGCATCAGGTTTTACATGGGTACTGGGGTACTAAACTAGGGCCATTGGGCTTTGCAAGCAAGCAGATCTAACCACTGAACTATATCTCCCTGTTTCTTGAGTTTTTAGGAAACTCAAACGAAGCATAGAAAAGCAAAGGCCATAGAGCAAATATGAGAAAAACAGGTGCTTTCCTTGGGTGACTGTCATTACCGAGAGTTTGGGGTTGTGGCAGGTGAGGCCACAGCTAGGCAACGTCCAGCAGTCTTGTGACCTGGTCAGAAGTGCTTAAGTGACACACTGGTACACAGAGATTCTAATGACTCAGCTGTTCTGCAGGCGCTCAGCTCTCTGCCCTACACACATGTGGGGCCACATCCGCCTGACATCTGTTTAAATCTCCACTGCTCGGTGCTTTTCCAAACATTTCTTAGTTCAACAGAGGGACCTGAATCAATGGAACTGATAACGCTGGTAATGAGCTGACACATCGGAACCGGCCATGCAGAATCTCCTGAGAAAACAAGTCCCTAACTCAAAGACCAGAGACTGGTCTCAACAATGCCAGTCCTCAGGGGCTCACACAACGGTGCCTTAGCTTTTCTCAAAAAATAATTAGGGTAGGGGAGATGGCTCAGCGGTTAAAGGAGCTTGTTTGGAAAGCCTGATGGCCTGGGGTTCGATTCCTCAGTACCCATGTAAAACCACATGCACAAAGTGGTACATGCATCTGGAGTTTGTTTGCAGTGATAAGAGGCCTTGGGAGCCTCTCTCTCTCTCTCTCTCTCTCTCTCTCTCTCTCTCTCTCTCTCTCTCTCTCTCTCCTTGTAAATGAATAAATAAGAAAAAAATTAAATACTGAGTATATGCCTGAGAGGTTAAAGGTGCTTGCTTGCAAAGCCTGCCAACATGGGTTCAGTTCCCCAGCGCCCATGAAAAGAAAGATGTACCGTATGTACCATGTGGTGGGCGCATACATTTGGAGTATGTTTGCACTGGCGAGGGGCTCTGACCTCCCTATAATCTCTCTCTCAATAAAAAAAAAATTAAAGCTCAAAAACCAGTGACACCGGTTAACATATATGATCAATATACTAAGAAAAGATCCACATAAGAGACCTAATTGAGGGCTGGAGAGTTGGCTTAGCAGTTAAGGCACTTGCCTCCAGTGCCTAAGGCTCTGGGTTCAATTCCCCAGGACCCACATAAACCAGACCCACAAGGTGTGGCCCTGGTGCGCGCTCTCTCTCTCTCTCTGCTTGAAAATGAATAAATAAAATATTAAAAAAAAAAGAGACCTAATTGATAGTTTCAAGGAGTAACTAAACAGACAGCAGAGGTTCAGACAATAAAGCCTCTTTTGCGGGCAGACCCAATGATAAGCAAACAAATGAAAGTACACACTGATATGTGTTTTTCCATGCATACGAGCATTGGGTTTTCTTGGTGAAGCACCCAGCACATGATAACACGAACAGGTTCAGCTTAGGGTAAACACCCTGGACTGAACTAAGGCTTTTCTGCAGTAGGTCTAGATTTGGTCCTCCCTAAACAGAAAACAGAGAGGACAACTCGGTTTACTGTCCCCTCACCTGCCAGCTGGACAGACTACAGCAGAACTTTTGCACAAACTAGATTCCAGGCTGTATTTGTGGAACAAGTCACCTGCTGGACTATGGATGTGACGCAAAGTAGAAACTAGTGTCTAGGGCTGGAGAGATGGCTCAGCGGATAAGGCACTTGCCTGCAACACCTAATGACCCGAGTTTAATTCCCCAGTGCCCATGTGGAACATGCATCTGGAGTCTGTTTGCAGTAGCTGGAGGTCCTGGAGTACTCATTTTCTCTGTCTCCTATCTCTGTTTACAAATAAATAAAAATGTTTTAAAAAAAAGAAACTAGTGTCTAAGTAGCTAAGAGGTTTGCACTGTGTGTTCTGGAGGTTAA
>PVHP010007217.1:0-57487 GCA_004024765.1 Zapus hudsonius
TGTGATGGTGGTGGTGGTGGTGGTGATGGTGGTGAGGGTGGTGAGGGTGGTGAGGGTGGTGGTGGTGATGATGGTGGTTGTGATGGTGGTGGTGGTGATGGTGGTGGTGGTGGTGGTGGTGATAGTGATGACAGGGAGGTTGGTGAGGATGGTGAGAATGATGATGGTGAGGTGCTTAGTCTTGATTATCAGCTTGATGGCATTTAGAATCACCATGAGGAAGAAAACTCTCTGGCATGTCCATGTAGGAGTTTCTGAATTCAACCCCCTAAACGTAGGTAGCACCATTCCATGGGCTGGGATCCTTGACTGAATAAATTGGAGAAAGCAAGGTGAGCACCTGAATTCATCACACTTGGCTTCCTGACTGCAGGAGCCATGTGACCAACTGCCTCTCCCTCTTGCTGCCATGCCTCTCCCCCCATGATGAACTGTAACTCTTTAAACTTTAAAAATAGACCCTTCCTCCCTTTAAGTTGCTTCTTGTCAAGTATTTGATCACAGCAATAAGAAAAGTAATTAATACAGATGATATTTTCAAAATATGGCTTAGAAAATGAAAATAATAAAGCTTAAAAGATATTGGATTGCATATCAATAAGCCCCATTTAGAAAAGTTACTCATCTGGAACAGAGAACAGAGATGTGGGTGCCTATCTGTTTAAGGACGGATCTTCTCTGATCAGAGATGAGCAGGAGACCCAAGGAAGCGAGGATGTGAGCCCAGCAAATATCTGGGGAAGAGAATTCTAACACGGGCACAAATGAAGCAGTGAGCAGAGGGATTGGAGGAATATTAAGCGGGTAATTTGGGAAGCATCAGAAGCAAGGGGAGGGCAGAAAGGGATGAGGTCAGAGAGCTAGTGACCTCTGGCCAAATTGAGCAGGACCTTTGAGGACGCAGTGAGGGTGTGGGTGTTTTGCTTTGGGGGAGGGGATACCTTGAGAGGTCATTGGGCAAAACTCTAGAAATTAAGCCCAAAGAATAGAATCAAGACCCAGTTTTGCCAACACTATCCTTGAAAAATGTACCAGTACTTTGGACCATCCCCTGCTCTGAGCCATATCCACCCCAGTGGGATCACATGAGCTCACTGACCCTGCTCAGTCTTCCCTTCCACCATCAGGCTTTGTCTCTCCCAAGCTGAAGTAGCATTTATGTATTGTTGAACCATTGAATACGCATCCAAGCTTGCAACCTTTCTATTCGATAATTGTCTTTCCTCCAAATGTCTCACAAATGAAGCTTATGTGTGTTGTACTCCTAACTACGCCCTCCTCCCCGCCAAACCAGGTAGCATTTTTCATTGTGTGACTTTGCATACATGTTGGTCATTATGTTCGTCATATTACAGCAAAGCTGAAGGCAGGCAGTAGGATGATTGTGAGTATTAATGCCGTCAGCTCCTATCTTGCTAATGCAAAGCTCTGACCCTTCTTCTGGTATGGTGTGATTATTATTTAAAGGGTCCACTCCAGAAGCCAGGTTGATCGTGGCTATTAGTCATCAAGAGTGGCAACCAGAAGTCACAGACTGGACTGTTGTAAACTCCAGAAGAGCAGGGCTGGCAGCTTGGGCCAGCACAGTGGCAGGAAATGGAGCTGGATTCTATGGTGAAAAGTCCTTCAACAGAACCTGTGGAGGACTAGGTATGGGATAGGAAAGAAATGACAATTTCAAAGAATTTTATACAAGCAAGTGATGCTATACCATCTACTGTGCTGGACAGACTGAGGGGAGGAAAAGATGGGTGCCTACACATTCGAGGCAGGGCACGTGTATAGTGATTTTCTCTGTTCTTTGCTTCTCTACCTATTGTGGTCAGCATTCTAGTTGCTGCGCAGAAAGAGCCCAAACAAAAGCGGCTTTTGGAGGAATGGGTTTATTTGGCTTACGGACTCAAGGGGAAACTCCATCCTGGCAGGGAAAATGATGGCATGAGAAGAGGGTGGACATCACCTCTGCCACAGCACTGGAAATAGCGGCAGGAAGGTGTGCCAAATACTGGCAAGGGGAAGCTGGCTTATAACCCCATAAACCTGCCCCCAACAACACAGTTCTAGCAAGGTTGTAATTCCCGAACTGCCGTCAGCTGAGGATCGATCATTGAGAACACATTCATTTGTTTGTAGGGGACACCTTGATCAAACCATGACACTACCCTTGCCACCTACCTTGGGCTCCCCAGTCATTCTGGTTTACCTTCCTCACAGCAGCCTTCAACATCTTTGCACTGACGGATATACACTCCATGTTAAAGGAACCATGTTTTGTTTGCCTTGTGTGCTCTGACCAAACCTGGTGGCTCAGGTTTGTAATCCCAGTTACTTTGGAGACAGAGGCAGAAGGACCATGAATTCAAGGCCTTCCAGAGCTACAGAAAGAGTTCAAAGCCAGCATGGGCAAGGTAGTCAGACCCTGTCTCAATTTAAAAAGTAACAAGAGTGCACGCCTTTAATCTCAGCACTCAGGAGGCAGAGGTAGGAGGATTGTCTTGAGTTCAAGGCCACCCTGAGACTACGGAGTGAATTCCAGGTCAGCCTGGACTAGAGCAAGACCCTACCTCGAAAAAACAAACAAACAAACAAAAAAAGTAAGAAGAGAATTTAGGGGGAGTAACTTAGTAGGTGGAGTTCTTCCACAGCATGTGAGAAGACCTGGGTTCAGACCCTAGTATTGCAAAGATGAAGAAATCAATAAATGAGTGAGTGAAGACCCCCTGTACCCCAATCATCAAGAATAGTTACATCTGTTAATGGCTAGGCCACTATCAATTAAGGATGCAGACCAAGGGGGGGAGCTGTGAGGCCTTTCATAGGTATGGTCAAGAGAGTCTGGAAAAATAGAATTTAAGCCAATTACTATGATTACAAAGACTTTTGTTTCTTTCCAACTGAGAAATAAATTTAGCTGATGGCTAAATTGTGTATTGAGATATTTAAGAAAGCAGGGGAAATTGAACAATTATAGCTATTTTCATTTTGACTTGTTTTAATGTAGGGATACAGGGGTCTGGCTGGAATTCTCCTGCTCCTGGCATCTCTGTTGATCGAGTTACCTTTACCTTGGCTATTACCTGGTGAGGGGGAGCCTGGGCATGCTCACATGAAAAGCAAGTTGGAGTGATCTCACAGTCTACTGAGCCGCAGAACAAGGCGGGCCTTTCATGGTGGGGTGCAGGGCCCAGGGAGGGCAGCAAAGAGGCCCGGGCCCCTTGGGGCTCCAAAGGGGGGCTTCATATCACAGCCACTCAGGTGGAAAGGGAGAGCTGGCCTGGCGTTCCTTGGCTCCCACTGGGGTCACAGATGAACAGAGCACCAGAAGTCACTCAGGAATGAGGGAGGAGGGTGTCTTGTTCAGAGATAAAGCTGGAGTCAGGGAGGCCGCAGGGTTTCCAGGGTGGACAGCTGATACGGGTGGAGACAACACAGCATTGTTGAGAATGGCAGACTCCCTCCCTCTGTGACAAGAGAAGTCAGATGGCTCAGCGGTTAAGGCACTTGCCTCCAGTGCCTAAGGCCCCAGGTTCAATTCCCCAGTACCCACATATGCCAGACCCACAATGTGGTGATCCTGGTGTTCTCTCTCTCTCTCTCTCTCTCTCTCTCTCTCTCTCTCTCTCTCTCTCTCTCTCTCTCCTCTTTATCTCTCTCTCTCTGCTTGAAAATGAATAAATTAAAAAAAACTTTTTAATAAAAAAAAGAGAAGTCAGAGAGGCATGTGGCTCCCGTGGGTGCTGATGGGAATGATGTCTCCAGAGGTTTCCAAGGGGCTACCTTTCAGGAACAAATGTTCCCCTCCACAGTCCATTCACACACACGTTCATTTGGCTGTTTTAAACACAGGTCCTAAAATGTAGTAACTGGCTTTATCACTTTTCCTTGTGGCTGTGTCCAGAGACCCGGTAAAAAGCAACTTAAGGGAGGAAGGGCTTATTTCCACTTACAGTGTGATTCAGTTCGATCTTGATTTCACTTACAGATTTCCATGTAGGTCCATCATGGGGAGGGGGAGGCTTAGTGGAAGGAAGCAGAGAGATGAACGCTGCTGCTCAGCCCACAGCATGGTGCTGTCACAGTGAGAGTGGGTCTCCCTCCTCAGATAGCCTCATGGGAGCGCCCTCCCAGACATACCCAGAGCATCGTCTCCTAGGTGAGTCCAGATCCCATCAGCTTGATGAACCACATGGACCATTCCTTCAGCATTTGTGAAGCAACTCTGCCAGTGAGCACAGTGGTTCAGGGCCCGGGTTCTAGAAACAGACAGCAACTCCTGCACACAGGGAGTGAGTGTCCACTTGACCGTGGGCACCCTTCTATCACAAATGGCTGGAAACATGCGTAAACATGGAACCCAGATGGTCACTCCCTTTGCTGATTGCTTCAGTTTCTTTCATCTACATGCTATAGTATTCAGTGGAAGTTATTTTGTCTCTTTCATTACAATGATTACGTGTGAGTGTGTGTGTGTGTGTGTAGTCTTTAGGGGTTTACTGCATGTAACATTATGTCATTTATAGCATGTCATATGCAAAGAAATGATCTAAGTTTTTTTCTTTCCGATATAAACGCATGATTGGTTGCTTAAATGATAGATTAATTTTAACACAGGATCACATGTAGCCCAGGCTTGCCTTAAATTCCTGATCCTCCTACCTCCACCTCTCAAGAGTTGGGATTATAGGCATGCATCATGACACCTAGCTAGTTTGCTGGTACCTTCTGAGGATTTCTGTATCTGTTTGTCAAGAATATTGGCCTATAATGGTCTTTCCTTGGAGAGCTGTTGAATGGCTTTGGTATTTGGATAACAACCTAATGTAGTATTGGAGGTGCTCCCTGCCCCCGAATTCCTCAGAAGAGCTGGAGGAGGGATGTTATTTCCTCGCAGTGGAACCACCAGACCTCGGGCTTTTCTTAGTTGGGAGACTGGTTTTTATCACCGACTCATTTGCCTTATATGTTACTGTTCATTTCATATTTTCTATTTCTCCATGACTTGGTTTTGATAGGCTGTATGTTCTGGAATGCATCCATTCTCCCGAGTTGTCCAGCTTGCTGGCACACCACTGCTCATAACTGTCTCCTGTGATCTTCTGCATGGCTATGGTAGCAGGTGTATCATCTGTTCTTTCAGAGAGCTTGAGTTTCCTCTCTTCTTTGATCATCTCAACACAGTGTTCTCCGTACTTTCAGCTCTTAGTCACACTGTTTATTTGTTCATCTCCATCTTACTCATTTAGGCTCTGATCTTTATTACTAGCTTTATTATTTCTTTCATTTTTTATTAAAAAATCTTGTAACTATAGAATAAAACTTGCACTACCAGGTCAGTGGGGGTAAAATGCCACTATGACACACAGCATTCAATCATAACCAAATGACAATGTCACCTACTTATATTCTATTCTCTTTTTATACATGGTCCTTCTATTCCTGTTCCCCAGAAAATTAATCTTTGAACCCTTAAAAAATTGGAATCATTTGCATTTCTTTTACTAATTTAAACTAATATTTTCCCATTAGCAGAAAACACAAATTAGACAATATTATAGGAGACATCCTCTTAATAACCCCACAAGTGATAGAGTAGATAAGCAAGGATCGATGAACTGCCTATAAGATTTCCATATGGAGTGACTCTACAGTAGATAAGAGTTAGGCCCAGCATGGTGGTGCAAACCTTTTATTCCGGCACTGGCTACAGAGTGAGTTCCGGGTCAGCCTGGGCTAGAATGAGACCCTGCCTCAAAAAAAAATTAACAACAACAACAACACAACAAAAAGAACTCAAGAATTGGGGATGTGAGTTCCCTGTTCCATTACAAAGACATTTTATCCTACGAGGTGATAGAAGACAGGGGTAGAGGGAAGTAAGAAGCAACCCCGGGCTTGGGTGATGCTCACTGGGTAAAGTGTTGAGAACTTGAGTTCTGATGGCATCTATGTAAAAATATCCAGTGTAATGGTGCCTGCCTGTAAGCCCAGCTCTGGGGAAGAGATGTGATGATCCCCTGGGGCTCACTGGCTGGGTTCAGCGAGAAACCCTATCTCAAATAATAAGGTGGAAATCAATTGGGAAATTGACTTCCGGCCTCCACACACACGTGCATGTTCACCTGCACACATGAGAACACACATGCACAGTACACACGTACATATGAAAAATAAAAGAAAGCCACTGTGAGAGACACTGCGGGAATGCCAAGAAGGCAGAGGTGATGGTGTCATATGACGCAGATCCCCCACTTAGGGTAAGGACTGGAAAGTAGAAATCTACATCCTCACAAGGTGTTCTCACTAGAATGTTGGGGACGAAGGTGGCCTCGTGGGAGGGGGAGGGATGCAATACAGAAGACTGAGGTGACAACATCTGGAGCTGATTTTTCAGAGAGCGCCGTAGTGAAGTGAGGAAGGAGGAATTGCTCTCTTCCCAAGATTCTTCCACTAAACAGTGGCTGATATGGGCCCAGCAGAGAGGGCTATCAAGGCTGAATCAAACCCTTCACAAATGCCAAAGGCTCTAAGCATTGTTACAACATGCTGTTTTCTCCCTTTTCTGATGTACCCTGCCAAGGGGGCTTCTTCAACAGGGTGTAACATAAATGACTGCTGTCAGTATACCAAGATGAATCTCCCACAAAACAGCATGCTCACAGGAGTGCCAGCACTCACCTTTGCCAGCTACTGACAAAGCAAGTGGAGGGCCCTGCTGACACCCAAGAGGAGAGCATTGCCCAAAGGATTAGCAATAAGAAGGTTCAGCCACCAAGAGTCACCTTTCGGTCTCTGGACCACAGACTCCTTTTGGATGTTGGAATCAAAATCATAAATGAGAGCAGGCACATATTCACGTGTATCACCCATACGCATATGTGCACCCATATACCCAGATACACACATGCACCCACATACACACATACATGCAAGATCTAGTGCAGGGACCAGAGCCAGCACTCCTATGCCTATGCCTTCTGAGCCAGCAAAGATAGATGGCCCTTTGTTTCTTCGTTTGCTTGGCCAGAGGTTTTGGTGTGTGGTTTTACAATGCAGGGCAATAAATAAATAAATAAATAAGCAAGCCAGGAAGAGAAGACAGTGGTATTTCCTCTGAAAGAGAAGCCTCTTCAAGGTGGACATCACTTCAAGGGGATGTTCTTTGTGTTTCTTGGATGCAGGTTTCTACTGTCCAAAGTAGAAATCATATTCTTGCACAGACAGAATTCCTTCTTTTCCTCAAATGTCTTTACAACCATGGGGATCATCGTGGGGTGACTGAGACAGTCACTTTTCTGCCACTGACCTGGAGTTTCAATTCTTAGACTTCACTGACAGTCTTTCTGATGACATGAAAAGATTCCCAGCACTCTGTCTTCCTGGCTGAAAACAATGACCCATTCTTTGTTGGGTTAGATGGCCGTGAGTAGTGCCATCAGCAAATGTTGTCCCTCGGTATGTCTGCTGACACCAGACAGATGGCAAACAGATTCCAGAAACAAGGGACACGTGATTCCACAAGGGTGTGAATGGCTAATTCTGACCTACTCTCTTGGTAATGAAAGTGAGGCCAAGCATGTCCAATGCAGCTACTGCCAACGTGTTTGTGCGATACTCATTCAGGTCCTGTCTTAATGAGGCTATAATTACTGCTGGGAATTAGTGTATGAGCACCTTGCTAAGAATATTACAAGCCCTCATTAGACTCTCAGCTTCAAAAATGAGCAGCACCACATTGCACTGGAACGAAATTTCAGAATTGAAAAACTATCTCCCTTGATTAGTTTTTTTCTTCTAGTGTTTCGCCATGGTCTTATTAAGAAGGTCCTACATTGAAATGCAAAGGGAAGCCTCCCCATGAACTGTCTGAATGCGTATCTTCTCACACCTCATCAAGCACGCGCTGCTGGTCTACCTCCATAGACAAAAGTTTGATTCTCTCCAAGAAGTCCTCTAGTGAACCAAGCTCAGACTCCTGATGAATTCCATCCTGGAGCCCTGGTGTATCTGTCAGAGATACGCATCCTGAGTATGACTTCTTACATGTAGCAAACCGTCGGACACTTTAGACTCCCTGGAGAGGGACTTCAGGCATAGACATCATGTTGAAAACAGGGTATCTGCATAAGCAGAGCATGCACAGGAAATGTATGGAGGTTCCAGGGAAGAGAGACAAAGCGCATACAGAAACCAGGACCAGGAGGAAGAAGGGAGGAAGGCAAGCAAGGAGGAAGTTTTGTTGGAAGGACCACAAAAATCCTAAAACTAAGTGAAGCCTCATAACTGCCCCATCTCGGTCAGAGTTGCTGAATCTCCATGACCCTGTCAGGGGCTACCCTGGGCTAGACAGGTTCTGAAGTAGACACCCAGGTGTGATTGCACCTCTGCACACATCTGCAGAGTTCTGCAGTAACTCTCCCAGAAAGTTCCCCAAGGAACAGCTGCAGGTGGTCATCATTAGGACCAAAGCACCTGCCACTGGAAAGGGATACATAGAATGTGGAGGGTGTGGATTAGTTACTTTCCTGTTATGGAGACCAACTAGCTGATAGGAAGCAGCACAAGGCAGGAAAGGGTACAGTCTGGCTTACAGTTGGAGGGGATGCATTCCATCATGGTGGGGGAAGGCATGGCAGTGGGAGTAGAGGCTGGGCTCATCACATTCCAGCTGGAGTCAGGAAGCAGACTGCAAGAAGTGGGGCCAGGCTATAAAACCTCAAGATCCACCTCCATTGACCAACTTGCTTCAGCAAGGCTCTACCTTCGAAAGGTTCTACAACACCAAACAGTACTACCAGATGGGACCAAATGTTCAGACATATGGCATACAAACCACAACCGATGAGATCTTGATGGAGTAGTCACAAATTAGCCACAAGACCACCATGATTGGCTGTGGCACCAGGAGCAGTGAAAGTTTCTGATCACCCTCCACGAGGCTGTAGGGAGAAAGCTTGGCCACTGCTCCCACGACCCAGGTGGAAGGTGGAAGGGCACCTCTCTGCAAACCTGGTTTAGACTGCTAGGAGATCCAGAAGTACAGAAGGTGGAGGCGCCCAAGTGAAGAAGCTGGATTGCCTAGAGTGGGTGTACAAACAGATCACACACACACACACACACACACACACACACACACACACACACACACACTCACCACCCTTAAGTCTAAATAATTAAGAGGCTCCATAAATGTAAAGTAGCCTATAGGCCAGAGATCAAAGCCAACAATATTAAAAAAATAAATGTGTGGAAAATCAAAGCCATGCTTATAAATAAGAACACCATAATTGCTATCCTAAGAAAGGTGAGAGAAATTATTCTATCCATGAAATAAGAGGTGATAAAAGAAGGGGTGGCTATCAAATGAGAACAGTAAAAATCTTAAAAAGCAGAGGAAAGTGGGAGGTTTGATTTAAAAACTGAAAGATCACACTGATGGAGAAGAAGAAAGGACTAGAGAGAGACACAGAAATTCAAGAGAAAGGAAGATGAGAACATCATTCCTGGAGGCCCAACATTCTGGAAGAGAAGTGTTCTAGACAAGAGGACTGGTGTGTGTTGGTGGGGTGGGTATTTATGAAAAACTATGCATGGGACTTCTCAAACTGTTCAGTAATGGAGCAAAGCTTTTGAAATTGTGAGAATAGAGGGTATTCTATGACGATGTTTATACTTCCAGTGAAGTCTCTGAGGAGAGATCAGTGGCAAGATGAGAAAGCTAAGCAAACAAAAGCTGTTATCCTCAGGGAAAAGAGACCATCATAAAGGGCAAGAGTTGTGATCTTTGTACACTACATGTGTCGTACCTTTAGACATTCTGATTGAGGATGTGTGTGACCATGTGACAGGGCATTGGGAGTGGAGGCGAGACGGGAAGTGGGCATGTCTAAATGAAATCTTCACCTTCGAGAATAGTTGGTCAGTAGTCAATCTCTAGAACTAAAAAAAAAAAAATCAAGAAGAATGTGTGTTCTCAATCATTGTCATGCAAATTACCAACAGTTACTAAACAAATACCAACAGAGCATGTTAGAACATCTTGGTATTTTGTAGCTTACAAATCCCACCCAGGTCTCTCTGGGTGTCAGCAGGGATGAAGGTCAAGGTTCCATCGGGGATTCCCTCCTTTCTGAAAGCTGTGGGGAAAAACTAGAAAATTCCTTGTTTTGTGTATTCCCAAGAGGCTCCCCACATTCCTGGTGGTTGATGGCCTTTTTCCTCCATGGTCAAAGACAGCAAATGACAGATCTGGTCTGAATTCTAACTTCTGCTTCCTTCTTTGACTTTAAAAATCCCTCATGATTATAGCGAATCCACACACACACAATCCAGAAAACTGTCTCCATTTTAAAGTCAACCGATTAACAACCTTAATTTCCTGGGCAACTTCACTTCTCCTTTGCCTCATAACTTAACATTGTCACAGGACCTGGGAATGATGACTGGTATGATTTTAGGAGCAAGTATTCTGTCGATTAGGGTCTAAGTATGTACTGGGAAATGTGAGCGGAAGCTGTGGAAAACAGCTCCTTATAGGGAGCTGGAGTTAGGGAGGGGCAGCAGAGAAGGCAGCTGCTTTTCCTTATAAACTGGGATTTCTATTTGAAGCAAAAAAACACAACCTATGTTAATGTATAATTTTAATTGAAATAACAATTAAATCACAAAACAAACCAAGAGGAATTTTAAACAGGGAAGGACTTGATAAGAGCGGCCTTTTTAGAAAGCTCCTTGAAGGGTGTAGATTTAATGGGGGAAGGTTAACACCAACTCACCTGTGAGTCATGTGGCTGGGAGACATCTCAGAGGAATAAAACCACCGGGCCTTTACAGAGATCCTGAAAATGTAGTGAAACCCCTACAGATAAAAATCTAAAAACAAAAAGAGGAAAAAACAAGACACATACTTAAAGCCAGCATCCAAAAGCCAGTGTCTGGACTTAGCTTGGGAATGTGTCTGTGTGACTTCCAACTTCAGACAAGAACCCTCTGGGGAAGGTACCACGTCCTCATGAGAGTCACACACACACACACACACACACACACACACACACACACACACACACACACACACCTGGTTGGCACTTGAGCCAACAGTATCCCTAGCTTGTAGCCACCCAGGAATCTCTTTCAGATCTCCCACAGGACCAACAAAGACTTTTTTTCTCTTGCCCATTACCTCTTCAGTGGTTCCTTAATTTAAAATTCATGCAAATTTCAGTAGCAAGACAAGGAATGTCATACCAGAAAAGTTAATGGTCCCTTGAAACAAACACCAACTTCTTTCACTGGCATTTTACATGATTGTATGTAAAGATAATGGGCAGTGATTCATTCCGCCAAGAAGGAAACTGGTCACCATTAAAATTCTTTCAGTTCATTTCCCAGCATTGAGCGTGTGTGATAAAATAGTCCACAGCTCTAGGAAACACATCGACGTTGGCCGTGACAATCACTGCTAACACAAGCAGATGCCTGGGAGAGGCTAGCAGCCAAGTCTGGAGGGAAGTAAAAATGACTCCAGTTCTATAGACAAGGCTATACAGATACTATGGAGATCAGGGCTGAGGAAGCTGCGAGCACTTGAGGCCAACGAGCAAGGTCAGTGCACTCTGGGCTTGAACCAATATCTGACTCAGGTTGTCTGCTTTCTCCCCACCTCACTGCCTCTGGGGAAGTTGGCTCAACCTTTTCACAAGGCAGTTTCACCCATCAGAGAGAGCTCAACTTACAAGGCAGGGCAAAAAAACCTGGCAGAAAACCTGAAGTCATTGTGCAGATGTCCCAAAACCACAAAAATTTAGACATCTTGTCAGGGGCCACTCCCTGGAGCCCCACCTTCTCTTTGCTGAGAGACCACACCTCTGAACATTCCCCAGCAGAGGACAGACATTAAGAGGCTTAAATGAAATTTGGAAAGGAAGACTTAAAGTGAGTCACGTGTTGGCTCAGACTGACAGCGATGCAGGTGGTGAGAAAGTGTTGGGTTCCAGGTAGGTTTTGAAGGTTGAGCTAACAGTTTCACGACAGCATAGGAGAGAGCAAAGGCTCCATGCATGTCTTAAATCTAGTGCCCTTGCTTGGGGTGGAGACGCATACTTCCCTGGCATTGCTCAGTAGCAACAAGCATCAGTAGATTGTTTTGAAATCATCTCTTTTCTGCAAAAATTTCAGAAGTTGTAACCTTCACCTCTGAACAAAACTCAGCTCAGAAGATATTGAAGACCCCCCAAACTCTAAAACTACTAGAATAAAACATAGGGATAACACTACAGGCAATGGTTGTCTAAATAGGACCCTCAAAAGCCCAGGAAACAAAACCAAAAATTGACATATGGGATCACACCAGATTGAACACCCAAGGGGACAAGAGTGAGGAGACAAATGAGTGAGGGGGACCACAGAGGTGACAACCTAGAAGATGAGAGGAAACAGCTGCCAGCCACTGATCTGACAGAGGTTAAGAAGAATTTATAAAGAATTTTGAAAATGTGACAATAAAAAGAAGTATCATTAACCGCTATGGAAATGCAATGAGATTCTATCTCACCTCAGTTCAAATGATTATTATAAAAAAAATAGCAAATGGAGACAGGGATGCAGAGAAAAGGAATCTCATACATTGTTGGTAATACAGGAAATTGAATATAGGCACTCTGGAGAATAGCATGAATGCTGCCCAAAGCAGAACAACTGTATACACTCCACTATTGGACTCGCAGGTAAGTATCCAAAGGAAACCAAGTCAGCATAGAAAAGGTAAGTGCATTTACAGCAATGTTCAGACACACAACCACCTAGGTGATGAATGGACCTTAGAGTTGATCTCTCATGTATCCTAAGTACCTCAGTCCCTTAATGAATATTTATTAGATGAATGCATAGTATGCACCCCAAAGTTATGTAGATAATTAGTGGCAGGGCCTTATATGAGTCACCCTCCTTTGAGAATCTGCTTTATGAATTGAGAGCCAAGGGGCAAGGCTCTTTTTATCCCCCAAAGCCTTCAGCCCTGGCCTGACAAACACAATTACCATTGCACCGACCCGTTCTCCCCAATCTCTTTTCTCTCTCTTCTATCTGACCCCTTGGCCTGGAGGGGATTTAATGTCCATTCTTGGGGTGAGTGGGCCAGCACCCATCAGCATGTTATATCTTCCTGAGGATTACAACCAGCTCAGTAACGGACATGGGAGACAATCTTGGCACTTAGTGTCACCTTTAAATACAAATGCAGCAACAGCAGCAGGCTCTCTCTACCTCATTGCTAGAGATTGCCAGGCCCAGGTTGTCACCTTGTAGAACAAGGAGTGACTGAGGACAGCCAGATTGAATGAAGCTCAGCATTGAAGGCAGAACGGAGGAACAGGAAGAAACCAAGTCTTCACGCCATCAGTGGCACCAGGAACTTTTCAGAGGTAGAAATTTTTAAAATTCACATATGATGCCAATGGTACACACCTTTAATCCCAGCACTCAGAAGGCTGAGGTGGGAGGATTGCCATGAGTTCAAGGCTACCTGAAGACTACATGATGAATTCCAGATCAGCCTTGGCTAGCACAAAACCCTACTTCAAGAAATAATAATAATAATAATTCACACATAGCTTAAACCAGTTGGGATTTCTGCCATTTTTCAGTTTTTATAAACTTCTGATACCAGAGTGGAGGAATTTTCAGGTGACTGTCCTGTACAAGTAAGTGAACTAAACTTTGAAAAAGCTTCTCCCAATATTTACATGACAGCCTTTCCTCTTTCCTGCCTCCCACACGGGCTCAGACTAGAAAGTTCGAAACACCTGGAACAGGTTGTAATAGCCTTTACCTGCCTGCATGGGCTTTCTCTATCTCTACATGTGGATAAAGAAAGTCAGAGTTACAAAGACAAACATGAATTCTTCAAGTCTCTTCATGCAGGATTGTCACCCATACAATCCGCACCCAGTAAATATGGATTGAATGATTAAGTGAAGGAAATGGCATTGCTTGGATTCATGAGTGGCTGCTCCCCTTGATTTCTTATTAATGCTTTAAGCAGAGCAACCAGAAAGCAAAGGTGGGGACCGATCTGATGGAATTACAGTCCACTCATCCGAGGCTCCAGCCTTCCGAGTTCAAGAGGAACCCCAGATATTTGGAGAGGGTAGCAAGAACAGCGTGGGAATATGGCATGTCAATCCAGGGCAAGAAAACACCTAAGCAGACATACACTGGTCAATATGTCTATAGTGTCCCAGAGTTGGAGACCATCTGACCTCATAACCTTCACATTTTGCAGAAAAAATGAGGTCCCACACCGAGGTGTCTCGGGGACCCCCCCCCAGTAGTGTTCTAGGATACTGCAGTGTTGACTCACGCCGTGGCTCAACACCTGCTAGTGGGTTGTGAAATTATTAGGTTTTGGCCAACTTTTGCTTTTAATGAACTAAAGAATAGAAAGAAAAGGGAAATGGAGAAGAAACATCTGAGTGTGTTTTCTTTCCTATTTAGCGTTGTCACACATTTGGTTTTAGCTCACACGCACATACGCAGAAGTGTACATGTTGCATACCAGGTCAGGATTTAGACAGTATCTCACACTATGAATCCAGATTTGAAATATTTGTAAAACCCAGCTGGACACAGAGGAGAGGTCTGAGTAATCAATCACGCAGAGAAGACCTGCCCCAGCTCTGACCTCACTCTCAGTAGTCGTGACCACGCACACCCATCAGAACCATCTAAAGTGGGGGTTCACTGGAGAGGTACGAGGAGCGGAGGACAAAGAAGGGTAATGGGAGGAGATGATATTGACTTTTCAATAAAAATTTTGTTTTAACGTTAAAAAAAGAATTATCTAAGGGAAATTAGTATTTCTAATATAGAGTCCTGAGACCCACTTCCAGAGAGGCTGTGCAGATTATTCTGGAATAATTTGAGCATTTTTTGGGGTAAGTTTCCCAGGGCATTCTCATTACATAATAGCTTTTGGGCCAGGCATCCCTTTGAAATAGAAAAATCAGCCTGTTTTACAAACATCTGTAGCAGGAGTGACTAGAGAGGGCCACCAGGTGCTTCTGCGCATGTCCTGTTCTTAAAGGTAAACAACTTACAGCCAGGACTTGCTGTCTCAAAGGAGTCCCCACATCCCCCATGCCTGGATAAGCACTTGCCACAAAGCAGGTGTTCAGCAAAGACTCACGGGATGGCGAGTTTCCCTCAAGGTAAGCTCTGTACCTGGGCAGTTGTCATTTTCCAGTCACTCCTCATTGTGGAATGGAGATTAGGGGTTTGTTATGGAGAGCAAGCAAGGTACTACATGCTCAGAATTTAGCTCTCTGTTTGAAATATTGAAAGTATTAAAAATCCAGACACGACCATGCTATTGGTATTGGTGCCACTATTATTTTGGTTGTTACATATGATCAATTCTTGGTAAATAATAATTAGACTGAAAATAAATGGGGAGGGAGTATTTTTAAAAAAGAATTTATAATAAGATTTTTCGTCTGTGCCCAGAGAGTGAGAAATCTTCTGTTTCGGTCTTCAGTATGCATCCCATGGCTCTGTGTGCCTCATGAGCACACTGGTGACTTCAGCCAGGGGCAGGCAAAGGGACAGCATCCAGGCAGAGTGAAAAGACCCAAGGGGAGTCTTAGAGGGGCCAGCAAAATGCTGCTCCAGGCACATTTCTGAGAAAAGGAAAATAATGCAAGTCATATAAAATTGTCTCTTGGGTTTTCAGAGCCCTAACAAGTGTATCGCTGATCATGACTGTGGAATATTTGACTCCGATTTGTACTTCTCTAACCTGGGAGAAAGACCCCACCAGGACTGAGAGAGGGCTCTGTGGTTAAAAGTGCTTGCTTGCAAAGCCTGCCAGCCCAGGTTTAATTCCCCAGTAGCCACATTTAGCCAGATGCACAGAAAGATGATGCGTTTTCTCACCTCTCCTGGCTTCTCCTCGCTGCCTCCCTTCCCACTCCCCCAACTTCCATCTCTGGTCCAGAAGGAGGTCTAGAAGTCAACAAAAATTGCTAAATATGCAAAATGGCAGATGGGCAGTCACCTGTGTCCCTTATCAGCTTGCACAAAGCTAGTATGGTAACTCCCTCCCACCTGCCACCCCTCCCTCACTCTAAGGCTTGACTAGTTCAGGGTTTACCTGGTCCCTCTACCTTCCTCCAGGAAGCTGATTACAAGCATGTTCACGAGGGAGGAGACATTGTTAGTGTTCTTCCTGATGATGTGGAGTCAGGAGTGGGAGCTAACATTTTTTTGTGATTTCTTTTTTTTTGTAAATCCATGACCATTCCCATGACAATATAACATGAGTTTTATGAAACACAACACCATGCTATTGTAGAAAGCGTGCTTGTTGGATTCTTGAATAAAATGAGAAACTTGTTGAGTGAGGTGGTCTCCTGCTGATTCTGAAGTTCATGAACAGGGGCTTTGGTGTCAATCGGTCCTGTTTTATACAAACCAACAGAAGTAATTAAAATCACTGTGTTAGGCTTCTTTAAAAACACGTTTTTGGATGAATTTCAGCTGAAGAATGGAGGGAAGCAGAAGGAAGAGTTTATAACGCAATATCACGTTAACTTGAATGTCTATGCAGACAGTGGGTACAGCAAGCTCCCCGCTGCCGGTGCTTTGCAGAATACCCCGTGGGTCTTTCTGACTCCATCCACAGCCTTCCCTCTGTTCTCATGAGGAAAGTAAAAGACTCTTTGGAATTCTTCCTTTGACATCTTTCTAAGGCTCACAGACATATTTTGACACACATTGGTATTCAGGAAACCCCCATACTGCAGGACAAAGGTACCTAAAACCAGAATATTGCCTCAGCTGTGTTCTTGAATAAATAAAAGATGGGGGGACACACCCCAATCTTTCTGGCCCCTCGTTTTAAAACGTAGATGTCCTCATGTGAAATCCCCACGGCAGAAACATTGTAAGGATCAAATGAAATAAGAGATTCAAGAGATGTGACTTTAACCAGAGGCTTCCAAACTATTGCCAAGGAACTTCTGTTCCTTCGCTTGGTTTGCATTCTTGTGTAATGGGTTGTTTTCTGTATTCATTACATAATTATGGTAAAAAGCAATAATTGTGGCTTAGCACCAGACCAATACAAAAGTATGAGTACCATGATCCAAAGATAGCTTCTAGTTCCTTACTCGAGAGTTCTAGGTTCTGCATTTGGATGTAGTGGCCAGTGGTGACAAGACCCATCTCTTGGACTGTGTCTATGGGGGCCTTTATAACTCAAGTGGGCTGGGACTACTGCTCACTTTAGGAAGGGAAGCCAAAGAAAAAAAGTAGCCTATGGTCTCACTGTTTTCCAGTGGAGTCAGGGTCCTTCAGGCTATCCCTTGGGGGCCTGGACCTCAGATCATAATGTGGGCCCTCACTTGCTCTTCTGTGGCTCTATTTCAGCAGGTCTGTTCATCCTGGGGTTGGGCATACCGTGGGTAGTGAACTCTTGCTAAACTCACAGCAGACTAGTAGTATAGAACCAGGATGCCAATGAGCATTGGAGAGGAAACCAGTCAAGTGTTCCCACAGGGGAAGAACCGCATTCCCTCCCTCAAATGAGGAAAACCACATTCTAATCGGGTGACTGCCGAATCAGAACAAAGGAACACAGATGTTCATAATGCATACTTGTCACAAAAGCTATCTGAAGTGTCCTTCCCCATTCTTGAGTAGCTAGAGAACACTGTCACTCGAACTGTTTGGCTACATCTTCAGGACAAGGTTGAGTACACAGGGAGCATGTCGATTATCTGTTCCCCCAAACATGCGCTTGGCCTCCATTCCATGCTAGGCATCTCGCCAAGCACTTAGAAGACATTTCCACTCAACCCTTCCAGCGATGAGAGGAGGGAAGGTGTATTGTTAGCACCAAGTCACGTAATCTGGGGTTTAAGTGGAGACACTTGCCCGGGGACATGAGAGCAAGTATCAGAGTCAGGATCCAAGTTCAGAGACTCTCTCAACCAAGAACTTGACTGCTGTGCTGGATCAAGTGCATTTATCCAACCTTTGATCACAGGGACCATTGAATCCTAGCTGTTAACTTTGGTGATTCCAAGACTTCTTGAGTCCTCATAATTCAAACATTTGTAAAGTGACTGATTACTAGGTATCTAAATTGCCAGTTCTCATCTCTGCCATGCATTCTTGATCTCTGCTTAATCGAGCCTCTCTCCTCCTTGTGTCTTATGAGCATCGCGGTCACTGAGTGTTACGGCTGAGGTAGACTTTTGAGATCATGTGGTTCACGTTTATTCTTTAACAAATACAGAAAATGCAACCGAGAAAGGCCAGGTACATCGCCCAAGGTTATCTACTGAGTGTTTCTAGGCCCAGGCCTCAAACCAGGCCCTGGCATCAGAGGAGCTCTGGAACTTCTAACTGTCCTCTCCTCAGCTGCAACAGTTCCTATGGAAATTGTTCTTACTATTTTACTTTATTTTACTAAAATGTAACCCTTCCCCTTGATAATGCAATGTAAATTGTACCTTAGGTCCAATTGCTCGTCACCCCTTGTCATCAAGTTAGGATCTCCGTCCCTTGGGATATCTTGGCTTGTAACTGTATCTCTCTTTCCCAATGTCTCCTGCCACATGCGTGTCCCAAAGGTCAGATCCTCCTAAACCACACTGACACTCTGTTGCAGCGAGGCCTGGAAGGACCCTGATGTCACAGCTAGGCCCTTCATTTATGTCTAGGGTTAAAAAACTAAGGATGTATTGAAGAGCTCATCACAATGAACTGGGATCCCAGATTAAAAGTCCTCTACTGGGATGGGGAAATGGCTCGGTGAGGAAAATTCTTGCTGTGCAAAGTGAGGCCCCAAGCTAGGTGAGTTTGGATCCCCAGGACCCATGTAAATGCTGGGCACGACTGTGCATACTTGTAATCCCAGGACTGAGGAGATGGAGACAGGAGGATTCCTAAGGTTTGCTGGCTAGCTAGTCTAGCAAGCTCGGTTTAGTGCAAGACCCTATCTCAAATCGAAGGTGGCAAGTGGCTGAGGAAGTCACCCAACATCAAGCTCTGGCCTCCACATGCTGGTGCAAACACAAGGATGCTCACTCACACATGCACACGCATGTGCTACATACACATACACACAAGCCTTCTAGAGTAAAAGACAGTCCTGAGGCAGGAGGACTCTAGACACCCCATATATTCTGCCCCATCTGCATGAGGAGCCAGTGGCAATGGATGGTAGAAGCTCATCACTAAGCTAAGTCAACCCCATGGGCCACATTCAATATGCCTCTGTGCCCAAATTTGGAGGAACAGGAGTTTTAGAGTGTGGTGGAAGAACCAACAGGAAAAGCCAAGAAATCCCATTTGTCAGCAGACAAAGAAAACCTCTGGATTCTGGTGGCAAGTCCATTTTGAGCTGGTCCACGGATAAGATCCATCCAGAGCAGCATCCCGAGGCAGTGACCCTTGGAGCCCAGAGTGTTGCCAGGAAGCCAAGAGAAGCTCTATATCTCTTTGCCACTGCCCCATAGCATCCCAGGATTGGAAGAACAGAGAGGTGAAGTCATTCTGTTTTTATTAAGTGGACATTTGAGCACTTACCTCATGGGAGTCACTCTCTAAGACATCCTTGCCCAGGCCGGGTCAAGCCTCAAGTGCCCAGAGGATCAAGATCACTACATTGACATTTTGTCTTAGTGTGTCACAGTTAAATGCTTTCCCAGGAAGGTAAAAACTCTACACCTCTATAAGAGGAGAAGAATTTTGCCTGTGGTCTTGAAGTTAGCCTGCTGGAGTCTAATTCTTGGACCCACAATTTAAAATCTGGTGAAAATGAGTATATTGATAGAGTTTTTAAAAGTCTCAGTTCTCTCATCTTTAAAATGGGACTGTTTCTAACACATTGGCTACCATGAGCCAGCTTTAAAGAACACTGTATAGTAAGAGCACAATAAATATTAGCTAGTATGATTGTTCATTAGTACTCTTTAATCCACGCGAATCAATGAAATATTCTATTGAAAATAGAGAGGAAAGGGAGGGAGTCTACATGCTTGCTCTTCGAATTGCCATAAAGGTGGAAAAAAATCTGGACAAGAAAAGCAAAGTTGGTGTGTAGTGGAGAAGTACACAGCCTCTGTTCAGTTCAGTGCATCTCCTCATGAACAACACCCCCAACACCATCCCCACCGCAAATCCACAGCCTCTTGTTGGTACCCAACAGAGGCCATTGGGGCTCCACACACCAACTTCTCGTTTCTTCTTGTCTTCTCCCAGGAAGAGAACGTAAAAAATGACAGCTGTTCTGTAAATAAGAGTCTGGGCAAAGCTGCTCAGCCTGAGGCAAGAACGCTAAACTCTGCCATCCAAGCCGCCAGCTCTCTCTCAAGATGCTGGCCAGGGAGGCTTCTGGAAGGATAATTGATGTTTGTTCCTGGGCAAGTCCAGATTTGAGCACATTTTTAAAAGTCAAGCACCTCCTACATGTCGGATTCCTTTCCGGGCTGGATATCCACCCTTCTCTGCCCTTCCATCCCAGTGAGAAAGACCGACAGCAAGTACACATATCCTGTCATTCAGGCAGTGACAAGTGCTTTTGCCTGGGGAGGTGGCAAGGATGTTTCCTGTGGGCAGTGGGGGAAGTGCTCTGGTTCACAGGCTGGTGTCAGGACACGGGGGCTCTGGGAACCTCTGTTTCCAGCAAACAAGTCAAATTTTAGTACTAAGTGGATTTTCTCCATTTGATTTTAAAAACACAGACGTCAAGCTAGGGCAAGTCTTTCCTTTTTATTTATTTTTTTAAAAGTTTTAATGTGGGTGTGAGTATGCATGCACATGAGTTTGGAGGCTCTGGAACAATCTTGTGTGTTCTACTCAGGAATACTCTCCAATGATTTTTTTAAGGCAAGGTCTCTCATTGGCCTCACCATGTAGTCTAGACCTGCTGCTATTCAGTGAACCCCAGGGATCCTCCTGTCTCTGCCTCCCCAGCACTGGAATTATAAGCACATGCTCTCATGCACTCCTGGTATTTTTACATGGGTTCTGGGGATCAAACCTAGGTCATCGGGCTTGCAAGGCAAGTACTCGATTTAGTACTGTCTCAAGTACCATTAAGTACTCGATTTACTGAGCTGTCTCCCCAGCCCTGGGAAAGTCTTTCTTAACCCTAACACATCCTACTTCATGACATACATGTCAGAGAGCCATGGGGCACCAGCAACACAGACCATTAAAAGGAAAAGAAAGTCACAAGAATGTCCTTTCAAGGTGACAGTCCTAGGTAGGTCACATCACCTCCATTGCCCATGGTCCCAGCTTTAATCTCACCAACGGGGAGTCCCTGGGGCCCTGGATCAGGTTCCTAACTGCCCACTGTAGCACAAATGATCTTTTAAGAAAACACCTCTGATTACCTCACACACACACACACCCCGCCCCGCTTAAAACTGAGTAGCGTTCCTGTGACTCACGTGGGGAACAGAAGTTTAAGCCAGTCCACAAGCTGGCAATCCATAGACACCATTCCAGGAGCTGAGCAGCCAGGGTGCATGAAGCCAAAACAACCTCTGTGAGCACACAACCCTCATAGGTGTATATTTACCTTACAATTATCTGCCCATGCCCTAGTAGTCAGTCCATTACTGCTATTAAATACCAGTAAGATTATCTTTCTCAGAAAATAGATGCAAATAAAGTTTCACTAGCTCCTTGCTGGAGAATTTGGCAAATACACACTGAACACTGAATGTGGTGACCACGAAGGCAGGCGTGAACAATGACCTCTTGTGAATGTGTAGCACACAAAAGTGCATTGTTCATGTCCGTGTCCCTCCTATAGCCACATAGCCAGACCTGAAAATTTCTTAAAAATCATATTTGAGTAAAAGAAGCCATATTGTAAACATGATGAGGGAAATGGGCTTCTTACAGGAGTCAACATATATATGTGCCATAATCGTTTCCTTGAAGTAACTAAAATTTCTAATTAAATAAGTTCAATACAAAGTCATCTGGTTTTGAAGCTCCCATAATGAAGATTTTTTTAAAACCATCTATCATCGTTAAAAGGAAGGCAATAGCCAAGAGGTCAGAAAATCAAATTCTATTTGATCACTCACAACTAATCACCTCACTATGGAAGAATTTGAAGAAGTGTGAATACTTTGAAATAACTTTCTATTATGATAGTGTACTCTTGTAAAAATTAAAATGTTGCAGGACTGAAAGTGTAGATTGTTGGTAGAGACCTTGTCTAGCATGTGTAAGGCCCCAGGTTCCATCCCCAGCCCTGAAAAAAAAAAAAAAAGAAATTTCTAGCACAGGAAAGCCTGGTAGACAGCATGATGTCCCAAACACCCAAAGGAGGGATAACACAAGGTGTAACCAAGCCTTCCCCTGTTCTCCACACGTTGAGCCCAGATTCCATTTCAAGCCTGTGTTTATGCTTTTTGTCTCATCAGAAAACCCCCTTCCAGGCCCATTCCTCTCTCTCCCAGACAATCACAAGTAAACACATGTCTATGTGCAAGTGTGTGCATGTATGTGTGTGCACATTGCACGGACACAAGCTCCACCTCAGAGTACCTAAATCTTGCCAGCCACTGTTAAACTCAGCTCCTCTGACAGCTCACGTGTTTTATCTGATCCATAACTAATGATCATAGAAATCTGCTCTGGGGGGTAGGGAGAGGGCTCCCTGGGTAAGCCCTCTGTTACTGCACAAGCATGAGGGTCTGAGTTTGATTCCTAGAACCCACGTAGAGGACTGGGTATGCAACCCCAGTGCTATGAGTCAGGGGAGGGCACAGACAGGAGATTCACTGGGGTTTACCAGACAACCAGTCTGACCCCAAAAAAAGCAGTTACCGGATCAATGAGAGACACTGTCTCAAGGAAATCATATGGAAGAGCAGTAGAAGACACTTAACTGTCTACTGTGGTCTCCATGATCATGCACATGGGATACACCCATCCACCTGTATGTGTGTGACACACACACACACACACACACACACAATAAACAAAAAATGCCATATACACACATACCCACAACCACACATATTAAACACACATGCAAAAATTGCATGCCCTACCAAGGATGACCACATTGAGGTATCAGATTCTTTCCCTTGTGTTTGCCACATACACCCTGTTGTAGAAGTGGATGGCACCCTGTAAGTCTGTTCAGTGTAGAAGTGGGTGGCACTCTGTAGGTTCGTTCCGCAATGAACACAGAGAGGCCCTACCATCCAGTCATGTTCCCTGTCTGGTATCAGTCCAAGGGTTTATGTCTTTTCTGAAACTATCATTGTTAAAGTTTGTAACCAGCCCTAACATCATTGGTGAAAGTCAACACAAATTTCTGTGGCACCATTCAAAAGGCATGGATGGCAACATATTTGCATGATCACCTTTCACTCTCTCATTCATGGTTGGAAGGTATTGTAAACTAGTGCTTACAAAATGGTCCGGAGCCCTCTCCCAGGGGTACATCGGAGAGCCTCAACTAAGGACAACACCAGACCAGATGGGAACTGGAGTCACTTTAAAACAGTCTCACATCGCAGGTACAGGTAGTGGGCTGAATGTGTAAGCCTCAAGTTTAATGAATTCAACCATGAGAATAGCTCACACCCATATATATTTCGTAGCCAAAATTGTCACCCTCTGCATCCCTCCAAAATGGACCTATTACAATCTTATCAATGGCAATTTGATTTTTTTGAAAAAAAGAAGAGAAAGGCTGATACATCTCAAAAAATAAGCAGGTAGGGCGGCGGGGGTGGGGAGGTGGATTCTAATCATTCCAGTGGCTGGTTAGCCGGCCAGTCTTAGCATTGACAATGCCAAGTTTTGTGAAAAGAGAAGTGTGCACAAGTGCTGAGGTCACCGTTTCAGAATCAACACCCACACAAGTCATGTTTTATTTGGCTCACTGTGAGCTTTTATCATTGTGGTAATAAACTTTAGGTGACTGGAAAAGAGATCTGAATTTTTCTAAGCCGTCCAAGTCTTAATTTTTCTAAGCAGTCCAAGTTTGGGATCTGAGGCAATATACCTCAATGGGTAAAGCTCAGCTCTTACCTAGGATGCAAGACCCTAGGTTCCATCCCTAGAACCACCAAAACCAAATAAAAGAGGGGAATCTTTGTTAGTGTTCCAACTAGGAAAAATGGGCAAGTCTAAATTTATTTTTATGCTGATTTTTAGACTATGAATTATACTTTGATAAAACTACCCTTGACTTTTAAAAAAATATATATATTTTATTTGTTTATTTGCACATAGAGACAGAAATGAGAGAGTGAGGGAGGGAGAGGGGGAGAGAGAGAGAGGGAGGGAGAGAGAGAGAGAGAGAGAGAGAGAGAGAGAGAGAGAGAGAGAATGATGCCAGAGCCTCAGCCACTGTAAATTCCAGATGCATGGTTACTGGGGAATTGGGCCTGGGTCTTTGGGCTTTGCAGACAAACGCCTTAACCACTGAGCCATCTCTCCAGCCCTACTCCTGACTTTTGATTTAACTTTCTGTTTATGAAAAATGTGTACACAGAAGTATAAAGTAGTCCAGGGAACTATAAGTATCATTACTACCTTCATGCTAGACAGGGGCTATAGGGGAGGGAGAGGAGGGCATTTTAAGGAGAGGGTATTGCATATAAGTAAGTAAATGAAGGGATTACTAGGAGAGCAATACGGTCAGGGGAAGGGAATGAATAAAGGAGGGGTGGGAGGAGGGTTAATCAAAATTTAAGAGGTTCAGAATAAGCCATATGGAAACCTACTTTTTTGGATAATGGCACACCCAGTAACCATAGATTGCTACTAGAAAAATTTCAGTGCCAGGGATGGAATACCTTCCAGTGAGTAGTTGGCCAAGAAGGTTCTTGAGGCCCCCAAAACATTACAGGCCATTGCCAAGGCACTTGGTTGCCCACCAGAATTAGATGGGAAGACCCTATTGCTGAAGACCACATATACTTGGGCTGCAGATCACTGAGAAATCAACCTGGAGTTGAGCTGGAAACCTCCTTCCTGTTAACTAGCTGACAGAAAGCTGGAAAAAGCTATGCTGCATGCAGCCCTATGGAAGACAGAAGTCATCAATAATGGTAAACAGCAGTGGACCTTGCAAGCCTTAAGACTGGCCAGCCAGGCCAAATGTGCCAAGTGGGGCAATAGTGGCACATCTATTGTGGGGAAACCAATTGTTCTCTAATTGGACTGGAGGCCGCTCCACAGGAGAGAAAGCATGCCTGATACTGAAGACCTAGTCAAAAGCCTATGGCAGGTGAGGTCATGAGCTGTTGTCTGGCTAAATAAATATACCCACCAAGCAGTCTTACAAGCACTTATTTTAAAAAAAATGAGCATACCCATATAATAATGCTACTTTCACTTTTGGCTAAAGAATCTTCTTTTTTTCAGATGGCAATGACCACTGGGATAACTCAAAATATATCATAGTGCTGAGAAGTGACAGTGGAATGTTCAGCACTGGAACATCTCTATCACATTTCCTGAGGCTCAGGGTCTATTGTGGAAGAGGTGGTGGAAAGATTGTAAGATTCAAAGGAAGGATAGGACTGCTTGCAATGCAAACTTCCAGACACAAAATGGCCTTGATAATCATGACCTCGCAGTGCCTGATAATACCTACACATAATGGGAGGAAAAGAAGATGACACCGAAACAAAACAGAGACTAATTGAGAGAGGGAAGAGATATGAGGGAGGGTGGGGAGGGAATCATAATGGTTTATGGTCTATAATTATGGAATCTATCAATAAAAAGTTAAAAATGATCACTTACTTTATAGCCAGCCTTGTTTTATCTCTCTCCCCAACCTCCAATTTATTTTGAAATACATCTCTTATATATCATACCAATTCATTTATAAATAATCCAATATGTATATCTAAATACTAGAGACATTTTAAAACACCTGACACATTACCATATCTTGAAAAATAACAATAATAATTACTCTCCCCAAATATCTAATCTATATTCCCGTGCTCACATTTCCTTCAGTATCTGAAATATTTTTAAATTGTTCAAAGAAGTGTTCCAATCAGGGACTGGTTGGTAGTCTGAAAAGACAATTTTAATCTATACATTTCTCATCACATAAAACTTTCTATTGAAGAAATTGGGTCATTGGTCCTGTAGACCAAAGTCTGCATTTTGCTGATTGCTTCCCCATGGAATTAACCTGTCCCTGCTTCCTGGATTCAGCAGCTGGATCTGGGGTCTCATTAGATCAAAGTCAGATTTTTTTTTGCTGTAAGACTTCTTCATTAGTAGAGACTTTGCCCATCAATTGTTACTGTATCTCTCCTTGTGATGTTAGCAGACATTGATGACTACGTATGTTCTACACCCACTATCTCAGTGGGATTGAAAAGTGTCCCCCATTACCAGCCTGTGTCCCCAGGTAGGGACATCAGAACCAGAGGCTTCCTTCTTAGTGGCCTCATTACCATCCCCTTCATTTGTGATAGTTCTTTCATAAAAAGAAGTCTCCCTTCATTGGCTCTGCTTCCTGGGTCAGCATCATATAGAAACCACAGGATAAAGGCTTTTTTTTTTTCACTTTTATTTACCAATATTCAAGCTGAGTTGTTTTCTAGAATTCTCCAGAACTGGCCTAGGATTCCTTTAGCATCATTTGGAACTTACGGATTCCAATATTTTTGATGTTTTTCAATCCATTTGAGTTATTGCCTTTATGGATGTTAAAATATTTGCCCTGTGGGAGCTTTTGCAAGTTGCCTCCTGAGTCTTTTGGACATGTCCCTTCTCGCCTGTGACAGCTTCCTGGCTTTTAGTTATGACATTTGCCCCAGGCCTGCCTTGTTTATTTCCTTGTAAATGTGGAGCCAGACACCTTGCCAAGGAGATTGGGTCCCCTCTGGTGAAACTGGAGGTTTGATCATTTATCCTCTGCCTTTGGGTTGAGATCTTGAAATGCTATTAATCATCTATCTACCATCTATCTATCACCTATATATGGTCTATCTACAGATCATTTATCTACTATATATCATCTATATGTCATTCATCACCTCTCATCTAGGCACTCATTCATCTTATACTCCAAATTAAAAATCAGATCAAAGATTCTATTGAATATAATAACATATACATGTGTATTTGAAAATGCCATTTTGAAACCACTTGCTTTTATGCTAACTTTAAAAATGAATTTTTAGAAGTTTTTCTGGGCTGAGGAGAAAGCTCAGTGGGTAAAATACTTGCCATGTAAACACGAGGACCTGACTGCAGCTTCCCAATATCCTCACAAAATGCAGGTGCAGTGGCCCGGGCCTGTGCCTGTAATCCCAGCATTGGAAAGACAGACCCTGGGGTTCACTGGCTAGCTAGTGTAACCAAATCTGTGCGCTTTAAATTCACCAAAAGACCCTGTCTCAAAGAATAGAGAGCAGTTCAGGTAGACACCCAATGTTGAACCCACGTGCATGCATGTGCACCTGCACACACATGTGCAACCACACACACACACACACACACACACACAAACAGAAGGTTTTACTTAAATTCCTTGATCTTATGTCCATATTTACACTCACAGCAATAATCCCACTTATCAATCAATGACTATGGCATAATTATCCCATACCATAAATGGTCTTAAATAATGATCCGAACATTTACAACAGCAATATAATTAGTGACAATAACTTCAGGATGTTCTTGCAATTGTCCTGTCCTCAGATGTATTTCTTTTATTTTGTTTTCCACTTTTAGAGATTGCTTAAGTTTTAATTTTATAAATGAACTTTATAAATATTTAAAATATTTGCATAGTTTCAAAGTTAAGTTCACCAAATAAAATATATTTAACAAAGATAGTTTTTTTTCCTCCTCAGTCCCTCCCTCCCTGATATATGTTAAATGGTTGGTTTATTAATCCAACATATCCTTAATACAAACAAATTTATAACATATATATTTTCTCTCTCTATTCATATAATGTATCCAAGAAGTCATTCCATAGCTGAACACAAAATAGTCCTCATTTGTGTGTGTGTGTGTGTGTGTGTGTGTGTGTGTAAGGTGTGCATGTGGTGAATACATGTGTGTGGAAGCTAGAGAAAGATGTCAGGTGTTTTGCCTACCACCCTTCTGCTTTATTTCCCCCCCAGACAGAGTCTCTCATTGAACTTGAAGCTGCCAATTAGTTTTCAGTTAGGCAGTGATCCTCCCATCTCTGCCTCCTCAGGGCTAGGGCTCCATACCATACCACACCACACCACACCACACCACTCCACACCACACCACTCCACACCATACCATACCATACCATACCATACCATACCATACCATACCATACCATACCATACCAGACTTTGTACATGGGTGCTGAGGAACAAACTCAGGTCCTCATGCTTCTGCAGTAAGTGTTCTTCTCCACTGAACCATCTCCCCACTCTCTCATTTCATCGTGTGGCCATATGGTACCCCATTTGCTGGATGTGATTCGGTTTATTCAGCCAGGTCTCTACTGATGAACATGAGGTTGTTTCCAGGCATTTGCTCTTATAAACAGAGCTGGTGTGAGTATCCTTGTCCATTAGTCATTTGGTATTTTTTCCAGTGTACCTTGGAAGTCCCTAGAAGGGGAATTACTGGTCATAGAGTTAGTGCTCATGTAATTTTGCTAGACAGTGCCAAAGCCTCCCCCGCAGGGACTGTGACTCCTCACTCCTGCCAGCACCCAATGGGAGTCCCCACTTTCCTAAGCTTCACCAGCACAGCATGTTATCAACCCTTTGGGTCTCATCGTTTAATAAATGAGAACCAGTACATAGTATAATTTTTATTTTATATTATCATATTAAGCATGAGGCTGAGCATCTTTTGGTATTAAGAGGGATTTGGAGTTATTTTTCCACTAATTATCTGCTTATACTTCTAACTCATTTTCCCCCAGAATGATTGGATTTCTCTGCTCTATTTTTAGGAACTTTCCTTATACAAAGGGTCACTAACACTTTGCCTCTGATAGAAGGTGAAAATGTGTTTTCTAGATGATGAGGTTTTCCTCTAATTTTACTCATAGTGGTGATTCTTCCATTTTTGCTTTTTTCTTTCTATGCAAAGACTTTCTCGTGGAGCAGCTGGGGAGATAGCTCGGTAGGTAAATGCACTTGCTGCACAAGTGTGATTTTTGAGCTGAATTTGGGTCCCCAGACCCTTCCTAAAGCCATGATCCCAGTGTGTCACCTACAGAAAAGTGGCAGGCAGGGACAAGAGTCTCAGCAGATGCTCATGGGCAGCCTGCCTGGCACACACAGCAAGGAGCAGCAAGAGCCCCTGCCTCAAACAAGGTGACAGGCAGAGACTGACCTCCACATCTGCACTGTGGCACTCACACGGGTGTGCGCATACATACACACACATTTAAAAGGAGATTTTTCCAATGGGATACAACCAAATCTATTAATCTTTCCCCTTATTGGGCCTGGATTTGGGTCATGGTTCAGAAAGTCTTGCTCTCTCTAAAGTCAGGGACTCATTTGCCAACACTTTGCTATTTGTAGAGCTTCAGGTTTTAATACTTTTTCTATTTGAAATTTAACCCAATGCAAGTTTGAGGAAATGATCCAATTTTGTTTTCCCAGAACCAGTTGCTTCTCCCAATTCCACTTGAAGAAAGTCCACTCCCTCATGGCTTGAAATGCCATCTTCCTCCCATACAAAGATTCCCCATGCAGATGATCTGCTTCTGGAATTTTCTACCCCCCTCTTCTCAGTTCCTTATTCACTGGCTATGTCAATATCAGCCTGTTTTGATAGCAGAGATTTTCCAGTGTGTTTGTATGTCTGATGGACCTTACCCTCCCCCCATACACGCACACTGTTGTGTGTTTTTTCCAGAGTTTTCTTGGCTCCTCTTTCATCTGTTTTTACTGGTGAACTTTACTTGGCAAATGGATTTTTTTTCCTATTGGTCAATATTTCAAAATTAATGAACAGCTGTTTTCCTTGGTTAGAAACACGAGTTGGCTGCTTCATCCCAGAGCCTGGAACAGAGCAGGTGCTCAATAAATGTTAAGTGAAATCAAGTCCCTGCAGATCCTTCCTCTGCTGGAGGTGACCTGCAGCTTCAACACTCCACAGCAACGCCACACCTGGTTAAGAGAGTCTACCAAGATGCTGATTCCCAAAACTGCAGCATAACCGAAAAGGAGACTGGGCAAATAATATTCATTTAAAAAATTAGAAAAAAGGGAAAACTATACACACCTCCTATTAGCATGCCTCCAATGAGGCAAATAGACTCGACTTTGGATGATACAGCAGAGCCTCTTCTCCCAGGTTAACCTATAAATTTTTGAATTTGTTCAACCCGTGTCTCTACTGCTTCTCTAGTTACTTGCTCAGTCAATTGCCATCATTAATCAAATCAATTGCCTTCAGTCTTTTCAAATAGGGGCATTTCTTTCTTGTGGAATCAATAACGGTTGGGACATTTAGTACTGAAGGAAGAGAGACCCTCGGGCTTCTATTCTGAGCATCCTCTGGGTGGCATGGGCTGTGCGTCCCTGTCCTGGCTCATGTCCTATTTTGTGTTTTAAAAGAACATTCCATGCTAGGAAGGCAAGGGAAAGAACAGGTCCTTTCTTTAGTAAATGATTCAAGCGTAGGACACGGGCAAAAGAAAACATGGCACCAGGGAGCATATTTTCCAGGTTGTGCCGTCCTGCTGGAGAAGCTATCTGAAGCCATGACCGTGGTTAAGTACAGCCATCCCTGGTTCCACCAAGCTGACGCTCTGGCTCAGAGCAGAGCTGGGTCACAGGAAGCAAGAAAACCCAGGCTCCGCTGAACAAACATATGTGAAGACTTGGTTCTGAAGCCGACTCTGCAGAGGTGCGCTCTGCCAGGGACTGCCTTGTCTGCTCTTAACAATCTCCTGACGCACAAGGTCTTAGCAAACAGAGATGCCCAGCAGCCCACTGAGACTCTGCAAAATGCTCTTAGTACAGGCCTGGGTTCAAATCCTGCTGTTTCAGTGGACCAGCCACATGAACCTGGGCCCGCCTGGTTAGGACTATTGAGAGGACTCAAGAATAGGAGGAATCAGGCTGGCGGGATGGCTCAGCGGGCAAAACACTTGCTGGCCATGTACGGCAAGACAGGAGAGGGAGTGAACAAGAGACCCTGCCTCAAACAAGGTGGAAGGCAAAGGTAGATACCGAGGTTGTCCTGGAACCCTCACATGCATGTCGTGGTACAAAGGCGCCCACACACACACATACATTGTACACATCACACACATGTATGTACACACACATACAAGATTAAGAAGATGAGGCATGAAAATACTCAGTAATAACTATAATTAGTAAAGCACATTATAGACCTTTCACCAAGGTGCTGCTATCTAGCACATTAGAGAAAACGAGGCCCAGCCTCCAGCCAAGTCAAGTTCGTCTGGTCTGTGTCCAACTACAAAGCTATAAGTAAACATTCCCCATCATTTTCCTCCATGCTTCCGATGGATACTGTGCTGAGCTGAGAAGACATGATGTTTACCTGAGCTCATGCGCAAAACTCCCTAAGAGCTGACAGGAATGGATCACACACTCCCGCCCCAGGGTGCCCAGTGCAGATATGTACCACCCAGTGTGCCCAGGGACTCAGGGCTGCTTCCTGCTCACAGATGAAGTCACACCCAAATGCCCGATCAGCTACTCCCAAGCAGAGATATTGACTAGTCACCCCCAGAACAGAGCGCAGCTGCCAGTAGGTGAAGACCACACTCCCCCTCCCTGACCAGTGTCCCCTCTGCTGTGGTGTAGGGAGGATTTGCCGTGCAAAATCCACTTCTTGATTATGCTAATTGAGTTGCAGAGAGATTATTTATTCTTTGCAGAAACTTGACTTACTCTGGAAGCAGCTTTTCCTCATGGGGGTGGGACAAATTACATTTAAAAATCTGCTGGAAAGTTTTGGTTGGACCAAGGCACAGAAATGTTCCTTGTGGGTTTCGGGTGCCTCAGCTGTCAGCCTTCAACAAAATCGGTGCTTTCTTGATGAAGGCAAACACAGCCCAGGCTGCTCCATGCTCGTTCTCCCCTGGAATGCATCTGTTCTCTCTCTCTCTCTCACTCTCTCTCTCTCTTTCTCTCCCTCTCCCTCTCCCTCTCTCTTCTCTCCTCTCTTCGTTCTCTCTCTCTCCTCTCTTTTTCTCTCTCCTCTCTGTCTCTCTGTCTCTCTCTCTGTCTCTCTCTCTCTCTCACAGCACACACACACACCTTCATCCCAAAGAACTAAGAGCTAACTAGTTAGATTCTGCAGCATCCCTGGGACTCTGATTATCCACAGGGCATTGGGATTCCCTTTGGAAAATCCTATAGATTACACATGGGTTTCCTACCCCCTAGACTAAATTAAAGAATTTAGGAGATCCCCAGGCATGTGTCTTAATGCACGAGGAACAAGACTTCTGATGTCTCTTGGGTGCCCTAGTGACCTGAAATATACAAACTGCCATTCAAGGAAGCTCTTTGCCAAATCAGGTGTCTTAAACTTTCTTCTTTTCTAATTCTAATTCTGCAGCCTGGGCCCAAAGCCCAAGTCTTCAGGAATGGACATTGTAGAGCATGGTCACAACATTGACAGGACTCGAGACATTTTCTCTGGTCCCACTGTGCTTCCAAAGGAGAGGAGGCTCTTGAGGCTGAATCCAGGCAAAAACCCTTTCCTGAATCTACATCGATGGGGAAGCCTGCCAGGGCCCTTCTCATTCCTACTGCCCTCACATCCAGCTGCGGTCTCATCCTAGATTTGGCGACCCTTACAGTCAGAGGAAAGCAGGGTCAACTTGCCTATGGTGCGAGTGGCCCACTCAGGTGGCTCTGTGAGGCTTGTTCCTTTGCCTACACTTACCTCTCCCATTAATGTTCCCCTCTCTACCTCCGAATCCCACAGCCATAACCTCATAGCCCAGTGCTTTAAACCATATACCTGAAAGCCCCAGAGGCCGAAAGATCAGACATACCTGAACCATTCCTAGTGCTCCAGCTCATGGTGTCATATTGCTTTCTTTCCTTGTGTTCTCTAGGACAGCTCGGGGATCAGGTCCTTACCCAAAGATGAGGGAAGAAATCACCAGGAGATAGTGACAGATGTCTCAGGGGACTGGGGCAATGGTCAGAAATTATTTTGCCAGATAAAAAATAACCTTGGACATCATTATATTTTATTATAAAATGCAGCCGTGTATGTTTCTATCAAAAAGGCCTGTTATAATTCTAGTTCTGTGGATTCAATAATATAAACATATGGTGACAGTGAGCAAAGGCACTTGTCCAGTTCAACACATCTCACAGGAACAGGCAAAGGAGGGACAGAATAGCCTTGGGATGGACAAGCTTTTGGAGACTGTAAAGTACAATCAGAGGCAAGTTCTAGAAAGTCCAACTGATATTTCATGAGCATGCCAGGGCCTTAAAAATGTTAGGACTCGAGGATGGAGAGATAAATCAGTGGTTCTAGGTATTTGCTTGTAAAACCTGATGACCTAAGTTTGATTCTTCAGTACAAAGCCTGATGCACAAAGTGGCACATGCATCTGGAGTTCATTTTCAGTGGCTGGAGGTTCTGGCATGCCCATTCTCTCTCTCTCTCTCTCTCTCTCTCTCTCTCTCTCTCTCTCTCTCTCTCTCTCTCTCCCTCTCTCCCTCTCTCTCTCTCTCAAAGAAATATATAGACAAAAACTATTTTTGAAAACTAAGACTCTAGAGAAATCTGAGAGAGCTGAGACTGAAGAGATAACTCAATAAAGTGTCTGCCTTGCAAGTGTAAAGACATGAGTTCGTTCCCCAGAACCCTTGTAACAAAGCCATGCTTAGTAATACGCACTAGTAATTCCAGTGCCAGGGAGGCAGAGACAGGTGAGTGCCTGGGATCGCTGGGCAGTCAGGCTAGTCAAGCCAGTGAGAGACATTGTCTCCAAAAGGCCAGCACCTGAGTATGACAGCTAAGGTTGTCTCTCCTGGTATCCATGCACACACATGCATGTGAACCTGCATTCATATCTTCACCCAGACCATGAGCACATATGACCCACACATGCATGCACACACACACTCACATACACACACATACACACACATACACACAGAGATGATATATACACACACTCGCACACACATACACAAACACACACACACACACACACACACACACACACACACACACACACGAAATCGGATGTGTATCACTGAGAATAATTTTGAAAGCCAAGGAAAACTCCAAGGTCATGGAAAGTATGACAGGTTCACGCAGCTGATGGCTCCCATGTCCCAGCTAGGGGGCTGACCCAGCCCTCTTCCAGGTTCATCTGTGTGTCCTCTCCAGCCCTCAGCCTCTTCCAGTGTCTCTGATGACAGCAGCAAATAGCCCTGTGTGTTGCTGCAGAAGTTGCTCACATAACTTCACTGGAAACTCATCATCCCTTGTGGATCAAGAGCTCTTGTCTCCGATTTTACAGAGTAGGACACTGAGGCTCTTGACGATGCAGGCTCCCAAGATGTCCTCCTACAGCTGACAGAGGAACCCAAGTGACAAGCTTCCTTCCCAATCCACATCCCAAACCAAGTGTCTACAGTGCCTCAATAGCATTCTGGGAGGACGTGCCAGGACTATTCCTAAGGACACTTGGGCTGTGCATGCTTTGTTCATTGGTTTAGGGACACAGGCATCATCAAATCCATCTGTCACAGAGAGGCTTGAATACCATACTCAAGTATTTCATGTTATTTTGTCCACATTTCGATTTCTTTAATTCATGTGTGTGTGTGTGTGTGTGTGTGTGTGTGTGTGTGTGTGTGTGTAAGCACATACCACAGTATGCATGTGGAGGTTAGATATTAATCTCAGAGTAGTTTTCCACTCTTCCACATTTTATTTGAGAGAGAGAGAGAGAGAGAGAGAGAGAGAGAGAGAGAGAGAGAATACGGGTATGCCAAGGCCCCTCCAGCCACTGCAAACAAACTCCAGATTCATGCACCACTTTGTGTATCTGGCTTTACGTGGGCACTGGAGAATTGAACCTGGGTCATTAGGCATCGAAGGTAAGTGCCTTAACCACTGAGCAATCTCTCCAGCCCCTAGGTACTTTTTGAGACACAGTTCTTTCTTGTTATTTTGCCAGGCATGTGCTTTGCTCTAGCTGGCCCTCAAGCTTGGAAGATTGAGAGTCTCCTGGCTCTGCTTCCCATTGCATTAGGCACATTAGGATCACAGACACACGTGCCACTTTGTGTCCAGCTTTTTGTGGGTGCTAGGGAATCAAACTCAGGCTGACAGGCTGACAAGCAAGCACCTTAACTGCTGAGCTATCTCCCAGCTATAGTTCTCCTTTTGGCGGTTCTAGTTTGGGTTCTGCAATGCATTCACTCATGAGCTGGGGGGGGAAGGCTAGATTGAAAATCGGTGGGCTCAGGGCAGGCGCATTGGGACTGAGCTTCCTTAATGCTAGAGATTTGTAAATCTGGTTTGCACTTTGAGCCCTTGGAACAGCCCTGCGTTTCCAGCACCGTGCCTTTTTGTGAGCAGGTAGGTCTGTCTTGAAGCCAGTGGCTATTTTGCTCGATTTAAAAGGGGAAAAATAATCTCGAGCAGAGCAAAAAACAAGGGCAGCACATATGATTTGAATTACAGTCAGATGATCACCATTCATGACCAATCCAAGCTGGAAGGAAGGTTAGAATTTCTCCTCAGAGACGTCTCCCGGCTTAACTTTTAACAAGGGCTACAATTGAATATGGCCTTTCGGTAAAAAACCAAACCCAACCAACCTACTTATGGCCTTTACTGACTTCTCCTGCCTGCTATGAAATGAGTGTTTTTGGAAGATCATTTCTGAGTTCCACTGGAGGGAGTAAAAATAGCCTTCCATCCATGACCCCCTTTGAAAATGTACCAACGAAAGCTGTTCAGACAACTGTCCAAGCAACAAGACGGAACACTGTCCCCAGCTCCTTTCTCGGCCTGGGAGACCTGGAGTGGAAATACTCAGTCTCCTAAGCTTTGCTTTTCTTGCCTTGGGATCCCAAGGGGACCAGAAGTTCTTATGACCTGGACTACTCAGCACATGAAAAAATTAAGGATGACATCTGTTGCTCAAAAATCCCAATGTCATGTATATATATATATATATTCTCCAGCCTTGCCTTCTTGCCTTCTTTGTAGAAGTGCTTTCCCCTTTAAGAAGTGAAAAAAAAAGGGCTGAAGAGATGGCTTAGCAGTTAAGACGTTTGCCTGCCATGTAGAAGGACCCGAGTTCAATTCCCCAGTGCCCATGTAAAGCCAGATGCACAAGAGGGCGCATGTGTCTGGATTTCATTTGTAGTGGCTGGAAGCCCTGTTGTGCCCATTCTCTGTCTCTGTCTCTCTCTCTAATAAATAAATAAAATATATTTTAAAAAAAAGAAGTGAAAAAGAACAAATGCCAAAGACACTTCTCTAGTAGACAGACAGCATGGAGCAAAGTGTGAATCCTCTGATGTGGTATATAGACACGTATGAACAGCACAAGTTCCAAGTTGCCGTCAGGCAAGTTCCATGTGGACCTTTTGGGGTTCCTAGGAAAAGGGTCCTAGGCCCTGGAGTCAGGAAAATCTGGCTTTTATCCCAAGTCATCAGTTTACTGGTTTTTTGACAATTCACTCTGTCTAAGCTTAAGTTCCCTCTTGTTAAGAACAAATACCAAAATACACTGAATTGGGCTGAGGAGATAGCGCAGTTGGTAATGTACTTACTTCATGATCATGAGCACCTGAGTTCTATCCTCAGAACCCATGTAAAATTTTGCTGCGGTGGCACCTTCCTTAATCCCAGACAGAGACAAGAGGATTCCCTGGAGCCAGCCTAGCCTAGTTGGTAAACTCCAGGACAGTGAGAGACCCTGTTCAGAAGATGCAGATGGAGTTCCGGAGGATGACATCTGAGGTCCTCTCTAGCTTCCACAAGCACATGCTGACACACACACCTACATCCACAGGAACATGACATACACGTACACACATGCATCAGAAAGGCACTGACTTCATATGGTGATGAAAATGTCTCATTTAAACATACTACTTAGCATATAAGTAGTCCATCAACTGGTGGCTTAATGTTTTGAAACATTTGCCCATTTTCCCCAGAATTTCCCCCATTCCCAACACCTGTCTCTACAAAGCCTACGTGGCTGCAGGAAGAAAAGGGGCTCATGGGCTACATCAAAGATAAAGGAGGTTCTCTCATAAGCAAGAATGCACACGGCCCTCCATCTCTGTGGGTTTCCTAATCATGGATTCAACCAACTATGGACTGAAAAATATTTGGGGAAGAAAATAGTATCTGGGGTGAACACACACAGATCATGACTTCCTATACAATACAAAGCAACAATCTACATTGTGATAGGTACTATAAGTAACTAAGCCATGCATATAAAATTATATGTAAATACTATGCCATTTTATAGTTACTTGTATATCCAAAGGGGGGATTCTGGGCCGACACCCTGTGGACTCTGAGAGGGGGCTGTTCTATTCCCTCAAGAACAGGAAATGACTTCCAGACATCTAGTAGAATCAGAGAAAGGGGTAGACAGCAGAATAGGCCTTCAAGATAAAGACCTTGACTGCCTGACTGCCACCACGAGTAAAGTTCCAAGAAGGAGTCACCCCCAGTTAAGTTACAGGATTTGAGGAGGGGACCCCTCTGACCATTTCCTGGAAATTACTTCCAAAGCTATCGCAAGGGAACAGGGAATTTCTCAATAGGTGGGAACTTTGTCTCACAAAAGTTCTCTTTCCAAATATCTTTGGAATTCGCAAAATAATTTCCATTCATTATGGAAGCAAGAAATAGAGCCATAGGACCCAAGGTAGCTTGAAGAAGGTTGAGGATCCAAGGTAGCGCTGATTGCCAACTGAGAACCAGCCTGAGCAATGAAGCCATCAGCAGGTGCCAATATAAGCAGAGGACATCAAGGGGTGGACACCCCCCAACCTGACTCTCCATCAGCTCCCTTCCTTCTCCCTTAGCAAAACCCAGAGCAAATGGGATGAACCTGACCTGAGAAAGAGGAGTGAAATATCTCACCCCAGGCTTCGTGGCCGGAGAGCATCGAGCTGCTCTTGATGTTGGTTGGTTGTTTCTTCAACCAATTTTTAAGGTACAGGAACGACACTGTATAATAGGTCCCAGGGCGGAGACGCTTGTAATCTTTGTGTAGGAACCAGAGAAAATAAAGTGGGCAAGATGAACTATTCCCACTGCATGAAGGCTCACATCTGATGTCAGTGGTTCCTGAGCTTTTTTGTGGTCTGGGGGAACTAGGGGGCAAGAAAGCATGTTAAACCAGGCACCTAATCAACCAAGCCAGCAAGATGAGGAATGGATGTCTGGCTAACCAAACAGGTAGTTCTAATTACAACATGCCAACCAGGACTTCTTTGCCCTTGGTTGAGATGTTTGAGCAAGCCACACAGGTCTACCCCCTCGTCTGAGGCGGCTCTCAGCTTGGCCCTGCTTCTAGGCTACAGGATACATCTCAACCTAGTTCATAAAATCAAGTACATACTAAAATTAACAACTTGTGAAACACAGCTATAACAATTATGCTATTATATGTTATACTGGATTAACATGTGGTCCGTAATCCTTTGATTGGACAAAGCTCAGCTGTGCTGTTAGATCCAAAGCATTTCATTTAATAGAAAGAGTTATTTGGTAATGTTACATACCAGCTCGTTGTTCAAAACATTTATTGGGATTTAACGCTATGAAGTAGATAACCAAGTGTTCCCCAGCTGCTAAATCTCACTTCATATATTTTAAACAATCCACCGGGCTGGCGATTTCTGAAATGTGAAAAGACACCCTGTCCCAGACACACTTTTGAAATGTTAGTTACTTCTAAAGCTACATCTGCTTCACATTGCTCGGTTCAAGTGTTCCATTTCCCTCCAGAGTTCCTTAACGACCATATTAGGATGGACAAAAGTCAAGGGCCACATCCAGACCCTGAAATGCTGGCCCCAGCCGTCACATTGCACACTTACCTAATTTGAGAAAAGAGAGAGATCAGACCCGCTGGAGAACGCGGGAAGCAGGCAATAGAGCTGTGAGGATTAGCGAAGGCAAATTTATAAAGTGCCATCAGGTTCTCACATGGAAGAGGAATTTTTCCAGCTTGGTGATTACGCTGACATCGAACATGACTGGGTCATCCACAGAACTTTGTGTGATTTTTCAAGCTGTTCTGAAGTGAGTAATCATGGTGTGGAGTGTAGAATACGTTGCAACGTGTCAAAACTCCAGGTAATGTTCCTGGACTGATTTTTAAAACATTAGGTAAGCTAAGACGCACGACAGAGCCTAGCTGCCACCCTGTGTAATTTGTGCTTCCCCATCGCCTCCTGTCTCCTTGTATCCCGTCCTTTGGAAACCAGGCCTCCCTCCCTATGCTTCAAACAAGCATTCGTCCCGCCAGAATGCTTTACAAGCAAGAAAATGAAATCAAACTGTCCATAAGAATGTAGTCATCTTAAAGAGAGAAGGTGGAGTAGGTGATAACCTAACTGGCCTGGGTTTGATTCCCCAGTACCCACGTAATGCCAGATACATGCATCTGGAATTCATTTGCAGTGGCAAGAGGCTCTGGCATGCCCGTTCTTTCTCTCTCTCTTTCTCTTTCTCTCTCCTCCTCTCTCTGCTTATTAAAAATAATAAAGTATTAAAAAAAAACAAAAAAAAAGGCTGGAAATTGCTCAGTGGTTAAGGCACTTGCTTGCAGAACAGAAGGATCTGAGTGATTCCCCAGTACCCACGTAAGGCCAGATGCAAAAGGTGGCATCTGGAGTTTGTTTGCAGTAGCTTGAGTCCCTGGTGTACCCATTCTCTCTCTCTCTTTCTTTCTCTCTCTCTCTCTCTCTCTCTCAAATAAAGAAATAAACCTTAAAGACCTTAAAATATTTTTTAAAAAATAGGAAATGAAACAAAATATAAATGAGTGCAAAGATTTCCATAATTCTGCCTGCACTTGTGTCTCTTCCTGAGACCAGGGACCGGTGACGTCAGCCTTCACCACTGCTCATCTGCAGCTGTTCTCAGGCCCCAAGGACTCGGGGTCTCTTTAGGTGGAACAGGAAAGGAAAAGGTCACCTGCCCAGGACTCAGCTTATTTAACCAAAGCAAACAGTGCCTGCATGACTTACCCTCTAAAAATAGGCCAGAATAGGGCAAGCTGTGGTCAAACACCTGAATATTATGGAATGCAAACACAAGTCTGGAGCCTGAGTTTGAATGTGTATGATAATGGCCGGGTTCTCAAGTGAGGGAATTCTGTTCTAAAGCAGTGGGTGATGTTGGCTGAGAGGCAAAATGTGTCCAGGGAAGAGGTTTAATAAACAGTGACTAAAAGAGTGAATAATTTTTTTTTTCAACATAAGTTGGTTCGGAACCAGTTAATGAAACACAGAGGAGAATTGACCTCCATATTTTTTTACTTGAAACTTCATAACCAAGCCAAGACCTGCTCCCTTCATTCACCCAACTTTGGTCCCCATGGTTTCCAGTGGGTCTGCAAAACTCCAGGGGACTGACAGGTAGGTGGCTGCCAGAAGTTCCAAGGAAAATGCTCAAAGAGAAATGGCCTCATTTGTGAAGTGAGGCCTTGCTAATGTCAAAGCTCTTACAAATGGTTCTTCAGGCGTACCTAACTCACCAATGAACATGACCATGAGGCGATGATGATCTCTTGTGAGGGGAACACACAGAGCAAGCATACAGCCCACTTCTGGCCAACCCTGTCACATAGACCGTGAGTTTCATCCTTCCACAGTCTGACCTACGCTGTGTTCCCCAAACCATGAAACTTAGCCAAAAGGGCTGGGTATTACAGAAGTGTAAGAAGACATGGAGTGTCTTCAACTGTGCACTGTAAAAATTGGGATATGTGTTGGGGAAGAAAAGCTAGGTGAAAAAAATGTTTGAAAGGACAAACCTGTACACAGAACTGATTATTAAACATTTTTAAAGAGACTCTCTTCTTCCACTTAAGTCCTGCACGGGGCGAGTGTGTAACTGACTCAGAAGTGGAATTACTTCTGCTTACCCTGGGCAGGGCTTAGAGGCAACACCTATCCTTACATCACTGTCTCAAACCACTTTATTTTGCCTAAGATTTGTTTCTTTGGTAAATAGGACAGTCTCTGAACTTGCCTTATAGTTGACCCAGTGATACCTAATTAGCCTTGGTAATAATGTTCTCTAAGGTGTTCTAGCTCATAAAGTGATACAGCATTTAAAGGCTTACCCAGCATTTTAACTTTCTCCTTAGAGAAACAGCATTAGAAAGAGCCACCTGTGAGCATGGGAGATGCTCAGCAGGTAAGGCACTTGCCTGCAAAGCCTAAGGACCCCGGTTTGATTTCACAGTACCCATGAAAAGCCAGATATACAAAGTGGCACATGCATTTGGATTTCATTTGCAGTGGCTAAAGGCCCTGATGCACCCATTCTCTCTCTCTCTCTCTCTCTCTCTCTCTCTCTCTCTCTCTCTCTCTCTGCCTCTCACTGTATCAATCTGCTTGCAAATAAATAAAATGCTTTTAAAAAGAGCCACATATTATTTCCCTCAAATAAAAATATTTCAAAACAACCATCTCTAGGCATGGGGAGAGAAAGGGAGAGAATATCAATTCAAACCCAAGACAGAATGATTCCCCTCTGGAATTCTAGCTTCTGACTCTGCATATGAATCAGGCCATTCACCAAAAATAAAATTCTTATAGTACAAACAGGCTTTCCATTCCCTTATATTTGAATCTACAGATCTCTGGTGCCAAGTGTTTCTCTGGCGACAATTAAAGCGAGTGTCTCACAGTGATTTTACACCCTCTTCAGAAATAACATGTAGAATTTTTTGTTAGTGAAATAATCAAAGAAAGCCCTGGCCAACTGGTTCTTGGGGTGGAGGTGGGGGGTATCCATGTGATGATGAAGTGGTCTCCATCGAATGGAAATCATGGACCCTAAGACCTTGCCAGAGACCCCCACTATGCAGGCTCCTCCATGGTTAACTAAGAGATGGCTGGAGAGGCCTCTCTCAGAGCTCAGGAAAGGAACCAGGGACTATTTGTGGAATGCTTTCTGTGTAACATTAGAAGTGAAACATTAGAAGTGATTTCCCCTTCTTACACTACAATACCATAAGAACCCTTGGCAGCTTGGGGGTTGAATGAGGAAACACTCTGTACTTCAGCACGACTATGGAAATGCCTAGAGATGCTTGTGGAGAGGCATCCAGGAGTCAGGATGGGCTGTGCTGCAGGCAGAATGATCCTCATTTTGTCCAAGGCACTTCTCCTAGGGAGGCTATGGTGGATTGGATGTCAGATGTCCTTCGTCTCACAGACACCTGATCCTCAGCCGTGGCACTGTCCTGAAAAGTTACGGAACATTCAGAAAGTGGAGCCTTGCTGGAGGAAGTGTGTCACTGGGAGGTGGACCTTAAGGTGTTACAGTGCAGCCCTACTTGCTGAACCTTCTCTCTGCTTCCTCCCTGCTGATGTGGTGATGTGTCACCCGCTTCCTGCTTCTGCCTTGCTTCCCTTGCCATGATGGATGCTACCCTCTGGAACTGTAAGCCTAATTAAATTCTTTCCTTCCGTAAGCTGCTTCTGGCCAGATATTTTGTCCCAGCGATAAGAAAGCAGCTGATAAGAGAAGCCATGCATGACAAACACTGCTGCAGCCAGCGTTGGGCATATGGGTTGGTATTCTCAGCATGGTTTCACTTTGGGTCACTTTTGAATTGGCAAAAAGAGAAGAAAAGTGAACTGTAGTAAATCTGACGATTTCAGTGAAACCAGGAAATTTGCTTTCCCCTTCGGTGACAAAATGTCTCTTACAGATTAGAGAGCACCTCCCACTTCTTTCAAGGGATGATGACAAAAAATAAAACTAACCTTGAAACACTGAAGGGCAGTGGACCTGGTGAAGGCAGAAATCTTGAGGTCTTCATTACATGCATCACTTAGTGGGGATGACTGTCCAACTACCCCCTTACTGTTGTTATGCACTGGTGGGTTCAAGAAGCCCATCCACATCTCCTGAAACAAACAAAATGGCGAGAGAGCTGCTACCTGCTGATCTCATAAGGATCCCATGAGTACACAGGCAGGGACTTGATGGCTCCAGCAGACATAAAGCCACTATGCCTGGTATATTCTCACAAGCATTCCCAAGGGATACAGTCACAATCTTCTTGGATAAAGAACTTGACCATGAAAGGAGTCATGTGGCCATGCATCTGTGAAACCATTCTTGTGGCTCACTGCATGGCAGCTTGTTGGGGGTCCATCTTCTTGAATGGCTGATGAGATGCTAAGAGGAGCCATTTGAGCACTCAACCCTGTGGTTGCCATACGCTGGGATTCAACGACTAATTATCCAGAAAGTAATGATTAACGCCTCAGTTAAAAGACTCTGGACAACATAGCTTCTAAAAGTTCTTCCCAGTCATCAAAGGATAAAACTAACCAATGGAAGATTGACAAAACAGGTCAGATTTTATTCCTACTGCCTCTCTCAAAGGCAAGACGATATACATAAAACAGGTCTAACTGAACTGGGTTAGCTAAGGCCTTCTTAAATATCTGTCTTGTTTGCCTTCGATTTGGCCATGCCAATGCTTGAGTTTGCCATTTTTTTACTCTTTTGCATTTTCCTGTGTGTTAGCCTCAAACATGCCATCCACTTCTTGTCCAGACAGGGTCTCTCGTTGGTCTGGTGTTCAACAGTCATTCTAGCATGGCTGGCCAGTGAGGCTCAGGGATCCTCCTATCTCTGCCTCCGAAGCCCTGGGATTACAGGGTACCACCATGTCTGGCATTTTGCATGGGTACTGGAGATCCAACTCAGGTCCTCATGCTTACAGAGTAAGTGCATTAGCCACCAAGCTATCTCCCCAGCCCCTCCATTATTTTGAGCATGGCTTTTAGAAACTACAATTGTTAAATTCTTCTCTTTCCCTGGGAGGCAGTAGGCTTTTCATTACAGGCCCTTGTGAATCAGAGCCCAAATGTTAGAAGTGACAAAAATCACTTGCATCCCTGCATGTCTGAAGGACGATACCTGAAAGACTCTCCCAGACTCCAGTTGTATCAGAGCTCTTTTCTCTGCTAAATATTGACCCAGAGGGCTGAAGAGATGACTCAGTGGACAAGGAGCTTGCCTCACAAGAGTTTAAATCCACATAAAAGCTGGGCGCTGTAGAAGGTGTTGGCAACCCCAGCACAGCTACAGCAACAAGAGAGGAGACGGGAGTGGTGAAAGAGGGCTCCTGCCTTAGACGAAGCAGAAGGTGAGGACTGATACCCAAATTGTCCTCAGACCTCTACATGTGCCCTGTGGCATGCACAGACTCACACTCACACCCATGAACACAAACACACAGTATACACTCACCACACACACGCAGATCTCGAATGCAAGGTTTGGACAGGAGAGGGAGGGAGGCCTGGGCAGTTGTCCTGCTTGGACAGCTCTGGCTTCCTCAGAACTGCACATGGGACAGTTTTGTTTCTGTCAAATACTTGCCTTCAACTTGTTCTTGACATGAAAGTACCACACCCTCTGGTTCATCCCACCTTGCTGGTCTGTCCAAAGTGGATTGGTCTTATAGAGTTGAGTGCTTTCCACCTTGGTGTTCCCCAGAGCCCTGGCTGTGGATGCTGTTACACTGAGTTCAAGAGCCTGGCCATCCAGAGAGGTCCAAGCAGTGCACAAAGACAGCAGTGGGCTCAGTCACAGACCTCACTCAGAAAGTCAGTGGAGGTCTCCACATGGTTGTCTAGTCTGGGCCTCAGATTCAGCCTCCCATGGGAAGTCTCTAGGGACCCTGCATAGACCTGCCGTGCCTGGAATTCAGGCAGCTGGGAGGGTCAGTGGAGGGCTGGCTGCAGGCAGACCTGGGAGCAGCCCAGAGATGAGACCTGCTCCAATCTGCTGGTCTCATGAGGGAAGTGGAACGGAGTGCCTGTGGGCTTTCACTCTGGTGTTCAGAATCTAGAGGCTTCAGGATTGTTCATGGAGATGATGACAAGCTTAAGCTCTGACTGATTTCCTCAAGTCCAGGAGGAACACCTGGAGACAGTCCGTGCCCACTGTGCCACTGATGAAGGCTCAGGAGGGGCACAGCCTGTGGCCCAGGCCTCAGCAGATCAGTTCCCCACAGGGCTTTCCACAGAAGTGGCAATAAAATAAACTTACATTCGCAATGCATTGGACCAACCTCAAGTATTGTTCCCCAGGCTGCCTACCACATCCCCCGGATCAATATATCAGCATAATCCAGCTGGATTCATTTAAATATATCAACAGTGGCTTCCTGGAGCCAGCTTTCCAGGTCAAAAGTGATTTTCAAGACATTTAGAGCAGGTTGTCATTGGAATACAGTTTTACAGGCCCAAATTACTAGCTACTAGCGTCTATGGAAAAGTGTTTCCCTTTAAGTAAACTTCCTTTCTTCCTTTAAGACCTCAGGGAAAAATAACAGCTCAAAAGACTTTTTTTTTTTCTCTAAGTTCTTCCTATACTGAAGGTTTTTATTGCTGAAACCCATTTGCTGTGTGCACAGCCTCGCTAAAGGTGCCTGGAGTCTTATCTCGATGCTGTCTGGCAGGAGGGCTGCCACAGATGAAAACACTGTTTTCTATTTCTTGGGGAGAGTTTGCCCAGCCTATATTTCAGGAGATAAAGCTAGGGAAGGGACAATGAAATTCACCCTGCTCAGGAAGGGAAGATAAGAGCTGAGCATCCCAGCCGCTTGCCCAGACTCCGTGAAACACTCCAAGCCCAGCCATTTGACGAGTCTGAGTTCAAAATCCCTGCTACATAACATGTAGCTTACCATATGTCATGGTTTGATCCAGGCGTCCCCCACAAACAAATGAATGTGTTCTGATAGATCGATCCTCAGCTGATGGCAATTCAGGAATTAGAACCTCACTAGAGCTGTGTTGTTGGAACGGGCTTATGGGGGTTATAAGCCAGCTCCCCCTTGCCAGTGTTTGGCACACCTTCCTGCTGCTATTTCCAGTGCTGTGGCAGAGGTGATGTCCAGCCCTCTGCTCATGCCATCGTTTTCCCTGCCAGGATGGAGTCTCCCCTCGAGTCCATAAGCCAAATAAACCCATTCCTCTACAAGCCACTTTTGTTTGGGTTCTTTCTGCACAGCAACTAGAATGCTGACCGCAACACCATAGGTTAGAATTTCTCATTGCTTACTTCTCCCAAGCTGATTTCCACCTGGTCCCCTCACTTAGAGTCACTCTCTTTTCTCGGTTCACCCTAGTTTCCTTCATCCTTGGAGCATCTCTGCTTGGAATCCAGACCCAGCATTGACCATAGGCACTCGCCTGGGGATGACTTTCTGGGGACCTCTGGAGTGATGCACCTAACTCAGGTCTCAGGGAACAAAGAGGCCAGTGTGGATGAGAATATCGCAGTGCTCTGAAGACGCTGATGGACATGAGTAAAATCATGTCTTCTTCATCCCCAGAGCACAAACGTGTGTGCCATCATTCACCACGAGCTCTGCAGCTTTCTTGGTGTTTGCATCCTTTCCAGGGGAAAGGCATTTGGTGTTTGATTTCTTTCTACTATGAAGCTAGCTCATGGGTAAACTGCAGCCATCAGAACACATGATGATGCCCTCAAAGAAGTGATCCTCCTGCCTTAGCTTCCCTCAAGCTGCCACACTCACTGCATTATCATTTATACATGATGATACCATGGTTATCAAGTTAGAACCACTGTGATCTTAGCCAGGCACCTGGCCGCTGTGTCAGGAACAGTAGACTAGCATCTGTTCATGAGTGAAGAAAAGAAAATCACCTACAAGGATGATGCAACCAGTGAGCTGGAAGAAGAAGCTAGAAGTGGGCTGAAGAGGGTCCCAGGAGGAAAGGAAACAGGTTCAGATAATCTTGCTGAAATGGTCCTCCTGGTTTTCTGATACTATCAAAGCCAGATGTGAAGGAAGAAATGTTGCTCCTAAAAGACGGCTTTATCAGAGAAAAATAAAATAAAATCATGCCTCCAACAGCCCCAAACTCCATTCATTCTTGGTCCCGACTAAGACATCAGCACATATATTCCCCGTACTTCAAGATAATCCTCCTCTGGTATGTTGGGTTTTTTCCCTCTGTATATGGCCCCAGGTTTACTCTTTCTGGACACGAGTGCCTGCCCCCATCACCTCAGGGGCATCCTGCCCCCACAGTGCCAGGAGCCTGGCTTCCACTGCTGCTCAATTCCACCAAGGAGGAGAGAGCAATCCAGCTTGACTCAATCTCAGGAAAGCCTGCAGTTCTGCCTTGAAAGGGTTCAGCAAATGTTCCTTTCTGATCAATGCCTGGGCTGGAGAGATGGCTCAGCAGTTAAGGCACTTACCTGCAGAACCCAACATTCTGGGTTCTCTTTGCCAGAACCCACATAAAGCCAGATGCACAAAGTGGTATATGTATCTGAAGTTTTTTGTAGCATCTGGAGGTCCTGGTGTGTTCATTCTCTCTGTAACTCACTCTCTCTGTGCAAATAAATAAATAAATAACTTTTTTAAATACAAGGCTTGCTACACTTGATGAAAGACACCTGTGACCCCAGCACTTAGAAGGCAAGAGGCAGGAGGATCCTATGTTTGAGACCAGCCTGGGCTGCATGTGGAGATCTTATCTCAAAACCCCCTAATAAATAAATACATAAGTAAATAAGAATATGTTAATATGTATTAGTAAATAAATATTAAATCACAGGCTATTGATTTGTTACAAAGAGGAAATAGTCCAGTGGGAAGAGAATTAAGATCACAGAGTCATAGACTAGGCTAGCTCTCTGAAAAATAGGCGCCACATGAACTTGGGGGAAGACTGGCAAGTTTCTCACAGTGTAATTTAGCATTACTGCTTTTATAAACCAGCTCCACCTTCAGGACCCACATGGTGATGAGAAGCCAACATTAGTTGCTCCATAAATGCAAATAAACATATTAACTTGCTGGGCTGGAGAAGACACATTTCATACATCAGGTACAGTCAGCTGCCAGACCTGACTGGAAAGCTTGGAACAAAATGCCTGAAGGAGAGGGGCGAAGAGAACAGAGTGGTTTTTCAGATTGCAACTTGCAGCAGGTTTTCGAGCTTCTCTAGTTAACCACTTGACAGAGCTGGGAGCTGATTTCATGTAAGGAAAAGTGTGGTGTTGGTGGGATGGTCACCAGCCACTCCCACTCCCTCCCTCATTGTCACGAGCACTCAGCTGGTCCATCCAGGGCCTGAGCAACAGGAGGCCACGATGCTACCAGGCCTGGGCCAGTGTTGAGTGGGAGCAGGAATGGAGCTGCATGTGGTGGTCTTCTTCTGCAGTGCAGCGTGGACCAGCCAGCCACAGGGAGTGTGGCCCAGCTCCCCACATCTGTGCCCTCACCTTTGCACAGGTGAGGAGGTGAAATGGCAAGGTGTTCCCCCAGCACTGTCAAGCCTGGCTGGTTGGATCAGAACAGCCACACGTCTTTGCTTTCTCATCCTCCCTCCCTGCCTATTCTTTCAGGAGAAAACTATATTCATGTCCATTATGTCCCCTAGACGATGACCTCGGAGTGCAGGACGAGGAAGAATGGAGTGGGGTGGCATGCTCGACTTACAAAGCACGCCATCACCCCGGCAAAGCTTTGTCTTTCCTACCAGATGAGATGGTGCTGATTCAAAGTGCATATCAACTTGGACTCACACCATTAAGAAGGAGAGGGAGGAGGAGGAAGAGAAAAAGGAAGAAGAAGAGGAGGAGGAGGAAGAGGAGAGAAGAGAAGAGGAGGAAGAGGAGAGGAAGAAGAGAAGAAACAAGACATCCAAATAATTTCATCTTTGATACCCACTGCTATCAAACCATTTCCCACAGACCATGCTGGCAGGGAAGAGAGGGAAGACTGGATTCCACGGATTTCCATCAGGACTGTGACACTCAGAGGCAAGCCATCATCTGCCCAGACTTGTCTACAGATCTGACTTTCAAAAGTGATGTATCCATTCATTGAATTTTTATTGAAGGGGCTTCCAAAAACATGCCGTACCAAAAGGAACTGGGACAAGTCTCTATTCTCGGATGAGGTTCAGTCTAGGTGTGACACCCCTGTCAGGACAGATGGGGGCATGGGCTCATCTTCCCAGAGCATTTGGAGAGAATCTGTATTAGGAGGAAACAGCTCTGCTTAGAAGGAATGCTTCCAAAAGGATGTTTCAAGTCAGGAGGCAGCTAGAAGAAGGACAGAGGTGACCCCAGCACGGCCTGCCAGTCTTGTTTCCTGGTGTCCTTAGGTGGCTTAACCGAAAGGATGCCATGGTGCACCTTGGGAGCGAGTGGGTGTGTGGGAAGTGATGGATGCCTCTATATCCACTCAGGGTGACGCTGTATGTAGTCCTAGGTCAGATATGAGAAAGCTGCACAGCCTCTGACCCCATCTGGTGATGTGAACTTCAATGTGAGCAGGAGGCCTGCATTCTTGGGGTCCCCATGCTGGGTTTCTAAGTTTTTTACTCCCCCACAGTGTTCAGCTCTTCTCAGCCTAACTCTTACCCATCTCTTCCTCCCGAGGACCCCAGTATGACCCAGATGAGAAGGCCATTCCCAGGTCACAGTTCAGCCCATCTCCCCACCATGAGACTTGCCAACACAAAGTGACTTTTTATAACTCTTCAGTCTGCTTTGGGGACACATCTTAGCAATGATCCTTATACTGTCCCTGCTGCAGGGGAGCTCTGCCATGAATTCATGCCCCTTTAATCCAGGTCTTGGTCGATGAAAGAATCTGCACATGGGCACGTAAGGACAGCAAGCAAGTTTTACTGAGAAGTACTGAGACAGCAGAGGCAGCCTTGATGACCTCACCAGCGAGGGCTGTGCTTGGGGTAGGTGGGATTAGGCTTGCCCTGTCTTAAGTTACTCCATATTGTGGAGATCAGTGGGTCTTCAGACTGTGCCTCGCCCTGAAGAAACTCCATTTTTCAAATGGCTTTTGACTCCATTTTGAGGGTGGAGGATAATTCCACTCCTAGGTGGACATGCAAACAGGAACATCTGTCCAGCACCATTCGTGCGGCACAGACTGATAAATGACTTATTCCTGGGAGGAAAAAAGGTGAATTGGGGCTGTCAGAGCACAGAAATGTATTAAAGCCATATTAAGCAAACCAGACCAGAGAAAGGGTGTACCTCCCTCACTTGGACCCCAATGCAATGGCGATGGACCTACCTGTCATCTTACTATCCAGTATGAATATCAAGGACCAATTACAGACAGGCAGAGAACTCCTAACTGGTCCGGGGCTTCAGCTTGGCTCTGTACCCACTGTTGATGTGAGCTACTTGGATTGTTGTCTGCCTGTCCTGTTCACCTGGTCTTTCTTCTGCAACCTCCACAGTCCTGCACCCCACATCTGCTACTGGACTTACCTCAACATCTTGAACCTATGACAGCATCAGCCTGACTTTGTTACTGTCCTGCCCACCTCCAGCCTGGTTAGTTCTCTGACCTCTACAGAGACTCGTGGTATCTCCATCAACTTCCCTGCCTCCCAGACCTCATTGAAACTCCTTGCTTCTCCAACTTTTCGGAACCATTCTGTAACCTACACACCTCCATGTAGAAATGCTTGCAGTCATTGTATGATGTGTAATGTGTGATTTGAGAGTCAGCATTAGTAATAAAGAAAAAGAACCTGTTCTTGCCTCAGCCAGGGCCATCAAGGAGAGTGGTACAACCTGGCAAACTTCTGCCAATAAACCCTCTGTACCTTGTGAATATATTGAATTCATTGTTATTCAACCACTTTTGACATTGTGAGAAGACACAGGCATGTTTGTCTGTTTCCAACAGCAGGCTCACAACATTGGGACATGACTTTTTATGAGTGTAGAGCTGTCAGTGGGGGGAATGCTTAGTGAGGATCATATGACTATTATGATAATTAAGGTAGTTATATAAGGCATTACATAACCATGCCTTGGGCACATGCGTGTTACTGACTTGAAGCTGTAGGAAATGTAGGAAGTGGAGCCAATTTTCCCTTAAATTTGCCCCTTCTGGTGCCACACCATCAGTGGGATTCCTATACTGGTTATTTGGTGGAGATTTCCCAGAGCTGGGCTTTGCTCAGAGGTTTAGTGGCTGGCAATAATTTTGCATTGGAAAAAGTAAAATATTGCCTTTTTTAACCAGGTAAGGACAGGCAGTTTATCTCCTTGTATGTCAAATAAGAGGATAACGGAGGGGATGGCCATACCTCATACCTGAAGGTGACAAAGTAGCCCTCTCCTGACTCCTCATCCCAGTCTACAAGTCCTCACCTTGTTCCCCACCCAAGCTCTCACCTGCCCAATAGGTTCCCTGCCCATGTGTTTGAAACTTCCAGCTGTTTACAGAGCTCCTCAGCTAGAGAAATGACCCCAGGCTCCATCCACTTCCCTGCCTCTCCCTTCTCTTCATCTGCTTGAGATCTCATTCCTGGCTTTTGTCTCATCTGTCTTCAATGGCCAACGGAGTGACCCTCACTTCCAAGGTCCCTCGCCTTCTGACATCATCCCCTTGAATCTTGTGAAGTAGAGCCCTATCTTGCCTCCCGTGTGTGTGACTCGTGTGTGTGATTCCCTATTCTCCGCGATGCCTTCTCCTCTTTTGGAGCCACCACACCTCCAATATTAATACTCCCCACGTTTGCACATCTGGAACTGGCAATGGGCAGCTTTGCAGAGCCATGAACAGCAGCCCTGTGCCTCAGTGATGTCTTTCCTTTGCATAGTCCTCCCTGGTCCCAGGATGTCTTCAGCTTTCCTCTGTCCCCTCTATTAAACCCTCTCCCTATTCCTCCAGGTAAGTTGTTGGCCTCTCTTCCCAGACTCCTCTGGCAAGGCAGCCTGAACAACCTCAACCACCTTCATCCTCCTCTCTAATGATCTTAACCTGTCTGTTCCGCCCACTAGTCTGGGAGCAGAGACAGTGCTATTCATGTTTGTCTGAAATCTCAATGCTCAGCACAATACCCGCACCTAAACAGTGTTTAGGATCTGTCTGTGGAATAACGGGCCACTTGTCTAACTGGGTTAAGAACAAGCCTGAGCAAATACTGCTTCATCATCTTATCCAGAGAATATTCATCTCCCATTAAGTATGTTTGTATAAATAAAGGGTCTTTAAAGCAGACTGTAGCACCTACAACCTTTGGGGGGTAGAAGTTGCCCAAACTTGGGTACTTATTCAAAAAATACTTACAGGTCACCTTGCATGACCCAGGTGCTGTGTGTGAGTCGAGGACACAGCAGAGGACACAGGAATGCAAGATTCTGAGAAAGGACAGAGGAGTCAGAAAACAGACTAAAATCTTACTGGATGCCAGGTGATCACATTAAGCTTGAGAGACTAGAAGAGCCCAGAAGTAGTATAGGATGGAACTATTACTTAAATACCCTCTCTGTGCTTGGCATTGCCCATGATTTACTCTGCTTCTCTGTCTTGCCACATCTCCAGAGAGCCATTCCTGGGAGCCCGCAGGGCTTTGAGGAGGGGATATCTGGGAGGGCCTCAAGGTAGCCCCAGCGCAGGTTTTCTATGGGAATCAAGAAGACAGAACACTGCAACTAACTGGCTTCACTTTGTTTAATGCTTTAAAACGTTTTATTGGGGGAAGGGGAGCAGATGTGGAACAGCGGGAGTTGGCAAAGTCCACAGCTTTTCCAAAGGCTGAGGGTGTTTCCTCACTTGTGAACTGGAGATCTTTAACACTGGTTCTATCTCCTATTCCTGTACATGCCTGCCAAGGACACATGTTTTAAATCTAGGTTCAGAAACAAGACACATTGAATTGACATGAATCCCTCTCCTCACAAGAGGTAGGGTAGGGCTCGTGTCCCCTCCTGCCCTCCATACCTCTTACTTTTTGATTTCTTTTCATTCATGCAATGACACCTTCTCTTCTATTGTCTGATTTGTCCTTGCACAACCTCAGGGAGGCAGGCCTCTTTTCGAGGTGGGGACTTTGAGGCCCAGGCAAGGGCAATGACAAGGTTTTTGGCCACCCAAGAAACTAAGCCAAAATTAAATTCCAGACGCTTTGGTGTTCTCTCTCTCTCTCTCTCTCTCTCTCTCTCTCTGTAGCTTCCCTTGTAACAGGAATCACCACACCCCACACAAACGCAAGGAAAGGAGGTTCGGACTGCGCTGAGTTCAGATCTATCAGTGTGTAAAATACCGCTTTCCAGCCGTGTTATGCTCATCACTAAATTTGGCTAAGTGAATACCGTCTTTGAGCCTGAGCTGAAATGGAGGCTTATCGGTTTGAACAAAAGATATCTTCAAGGCTTCAAGACTTGCCTGATATATAACTGAATTCTAGTGGATTCAAAAACAAAAGAATGGAAGAAAAGAAAGGAAGGAAGGAAAGAAGAAAGAAGAGAGAGAGAGAGAAAGGAATTTCCAGAATTCCAACTTTCCTGAATCTGATAACACTCTAATTGAAGCAGTAATTTGGGCAGATAAATGGATGGCTTCTTCCCTTAAGTAATTCTGGCTCTAAGCACTAGGGAATGCTGCAAAATGCAGTGAGTGGCTAATAATTAAAGGATTTAATTAAGCATCGTCTGGGAACATGTCTAGTAGCTCAGTGTGCACGTTGGCAGCTCCCAGCAACCAGGGTGGTTATGGGTGAGAGGCAGGCATTGTTGGAGGCAGAGGAACTAGTTATTTGGGGGAGATTTTCTAGTTCAAGGGTAAAACGAGACACGTGTTAACTATTGATTACACACATTTGGAGTGAGTGTTTCAATGAGGATGATAAAGATGGGGTTTTTAATTGTCTAACATCCAGTTATTGGCTGTTATAAACCCAATGTCTACCACTGGTGTTGGCAGATGGAGGGCAAGATTGGCCTCCCGTTCATCTCTCTTTTCAGACCTTCACGTGGGGTAGGAGCTCAATGAAAACAAGAGGGAAGGAGTAAATGAAGAGATAACCCTAAAAAGCATTCCAATAGGTCAATCAATTTATCGTGGAGTGTTGAGCCTGAACCCCCAAACTGACAGAAAATACAAAAATCTGAATTTAGTGTGATCCAGCGAGGTAACAAATATATGGAAAGAGAACTTGAAGGAAAATATGAGTAGTGGTTTTCTTATGGAAGAAATCGTGAGTTTTTAAAATTTTTCTGCTCCTGAAGATCCAGATATAGGTAATATAAAGACATAGATATATGATTAGATAGACAGACAGATAGACAGATGATAGATGATAGATAGATAGATAGATAGATAGATAGATAGATAGATAGATAATCTTAAAGCCATAAAAATAACCAGGTATGGTGGCATATACCTTTAATCCCAGATTTTAGAAGGGAGAGGTAGGAGGATCACTGTGAGGTCAAGGCCAGCCTGGGACGACAGAGTGAATGTCAAGTCAGCCTGGGACCTTACCTCAAAAACAAAGCCATAAAAATAAAATTGCTATGTATCAAAGAAAAAGCAAATTCTATTCCTTTCAAATCAAAGAAATAAAGAGAAGGTCAATAGAAGAGGATGCCCAGCATGTGCACAGGGCATGCTCAGCTGCACACACATGCACCTGTACTACACACACACACACACACACACACACACACACACACGCTTGAGACTGCATGCCAGTGGTGAATAACTACATCAACCCACAACAAAGAATGAAACAAAAGCCAACACAAGTAGATGTGGACCTCCTGGCAGCAAGATAGAGAAGGAAGAGGGAAGGAGTGTTCCCAGGAGAGGCCATGATATGGGAGACAGAACAGCAAGGGACACTCCCAGACCAGTGTCTGTGCTCGAGGGTTACTTTCAATGACTATACTAATAAGAAGAATGACATCAAAATTGAAGGCCATCTTGAGGCACTTTAGGCACCACTGCTGAATGGTCATTCATCAACATCATCCCTTCCAGAGTTTGGGAAAACTACATTTCCCATAATCCCTGTCCTGTGTAGTTCCAAGTCAGTTTCCCAGTGATCTGCAGGGTGGTCTTGGAGCAGGAGCCATGCTATCTGTGAGCACATGTGTGGTCCGTGGTGGCTTCTCAGCTAGAACCTATGACTCACCCACTTTGCTGGAGATGTTTCGGGAAAAGTATGAGAACTACCACGGCTTCCTCGGCAGCTTTTCAGCGCATAAGGTCTCCCATATCTACTTCCCTTCCTGGTAGCCCCAGTGTCCTGGGATTTCTTCAGTAACCCCTGAGCTTTGCAACTCCAGTGCTCATAACCCTCACAGAAGCCCTAATCCCAGTTCAAAGGCCTTCAATCTCACAACACTTACAATGGATTCATTTTCCTAAACAAATTCAGATTGTCTCCGAACTCCCAAGATCAGGAGCTGAGATCTGGGATACCCAGCAAATACGCATGACTGGCTAAATTCTAAGTATGATAAATGTACTTCTATTCAGTCTGCATGTGTGTGGTGTGCATGAGTGTGAGTACTTTATGTGCATGTGTGTAGATGCACATGTGTGCACGGGTGCACACTCACATGCATATGCATGTGTGGAAGGCCAGAGGTCAATGTTAGGTGTCACTGTCATTGCTCCATGCCTTATTTTGAGACAGGGCCTCTCATTGAACCTACAGGCCATCTATTCTGCTAGACCTGCCAGCCAGCAAGCCCCAGGGATCCTCCTGTCTCTGTGTCCCAGAGCTGGGATTTCATGTGGTTATGGGGAATCCACACTCTGGTCCTCAGGCTTGCACAGCAAGCACATTAACCACCAAGCCATCTCCCCAGCCCATACATTTCTATTTTTCTCACCTTCCACTGAGCTTTCAGGAGTGACAGATACCAAACTTCATTTGGGAAGTTGGCATTTTAAACTATAAGTGATGTCACCATACTGGACATCAATCAGTAGGAAGGAAATCCACTCCAAGCACCCACAGCCCCGGGTTTTCTACAGTGCACACATAAGGAAAAAGACAAGTCTCCTACAAAACTTTGTGGTTTTGAGTTTTATATATTTAATTAAAATCACCCTAAAAGCCCACATACACACACAAACTAAAATAGCCTAGAGAAGTAAAGAACAAGACTGATGCACAGTAATGCCAGACATGCTATCATTTACACTTATGTTTGTGGTCACAGGAAAATGATTACCCAGCTTAAATGCCAAGAGAAATGAGAGAAACGAAGCAACATGAAGCAGAGATCTTCTGTTCAGCCTCTCTCCGCCCACTGTTCTGTCAACGGATGCCTGAACCAAGATGTTCCAGGCCTTCTAATTAAAATGCTGCAGCCCAAGAGTGGCTTTGTACAGAGATAGGACATTCTAAAATATTAGTTGAATTACAGCCTCACCATCTTTAAATTCTAAGAATTCTCTAAGAGTCTGCAGAATATGGTGAGAGCAGCTTGGACTTTATGACTAGCTCAACCTGACCTTGACCTATACTGGACATTGCCACCATCTTTACACTTTTTTTTTTTCAAGGTAGGGTCTTGCTCTGGCCCAGGCTGACCCGGAATTCACTATGTAGTCTCTGGGTGGTCTTGAACTCACAGCGATCCTCCTACCTCTGCCTCCTAATGCTGGGATTATAGGCCTGTGCCACCACACCCAGCCTACATTTATACTTTTGAGCCTCAGTTTTTTTCATACGTACAGTGAGAATAATGACAGTGCAATTGATAAAGTAGGTACAATTATCTTTACCCATTAAGGAGATTGTTCTAAAAGTAGCCAGAGTACCTCGGGGTAGCTTGATGAGAGAGGATGTCACATTCTTACCTGATTTCCATCAGTGTTGTTACAGTTTGGATATGAAATGTGCTTCAACAGGACATATGTTGGCAGCTTGTCCGTCAATGCAGGCTGGTCTTTAGGGAAGTGGTGAGATCGTGAAGACCCTGATCTAACCAGTGGGTTAAGCCACAGATGAATTCATAATTGGATGGAGATGGTGAAAACTAAAAATGGGGACATAATTGGAGAAAGTATATAATAAGGAGCATGTCTTTGAAGGGTGTATCTTGTCCCCAGCCTCTCCCTCTGATTCCTGGACACCAGGAGGTGAGTCATTTTCCTTATTCATACCATTCTTCTGTGATATTTCTGCCTTGACACAGGCTTAAAAGCCACAGAGCCAGGGGACGGAGGCTGACACCTTGGAAACTGGGAGCCAAAATAAATGTTTTCTTCTTTCAGTTGTTTTTCTAGGAGATTTTTTATCACAGGGACAGTGACAATACACAAGTACCCTAGCAACAAAGTCCCATCTTCCCACCCCAAAGCATGATCGACATAAAATCTGTGAGCATGCAGTCGACAGGTAATTCAATGCTATAATTGACATGGAAACAAAATTAAAACTGACAGCCCTTCTGAGCAGAATGCTGT